>AYEL01064532.1:0-32364 GCA_000484575.1 Olivierus martensii
GTACATACTGCTTTTTGTGCTATTTATGAACTTGTTAAGCTTAATAACTATTGATTCATCATCATCCATTGATTATGACACCATTGCAGATGCCCAACAAGACTGTGATCTTAAAGACCTACAGCAAAACTCAAGTCTCAAAACAGTAAAACTCACCATCCCAAATTCCACCAAACAGCTGTTCTGTGATACATCGACTGGACACATATGTCCATATCTTCCATCCACTCTATGCTACAAAGCCTTCGCTTCACTTCATAATTTATCCCACCCCACTACCAGAGCTACCACTAAACTGGTCACAGAACGGTTCATCTGGCCTAGAATCAGGAGGGACTGCCAACTATGGACTTGCTCCTGCCAAGCATGCCAACGAGCCAAAATACACTGTCATACCAAGGCACCGCTAACCACCTTTCCTGTAACTAGTGAACATTTTTATCACATAAACATCAACATTGTCGGTCCCTACCATGCTGCCAAGGATTCCTATATTTACTGACATCCATTGACAGATTCTCCCGCTGGATAGAAACAATACCTCTCTCTGATCAAACAACTGAAACCATAGCCAGGACTTTAATCACCTCATGGTTTTCACAATTCAGCATTCCTGCACAAATAACTACAGACCAAGGTAGGCAGTTTGAGACTTATCAAACTGCCTACTTTTTGGACAAGTAAACTTATCCAAGCTGTAGGCAGATACCTTGGTTTTCACTGTAGCACAACAACTCCTTAACATCCACAGGCTAACAGTCTCATCAAACATCAACATGTTCTATCAAGACAGTCCTAAGTTGGCATCTCTCTCAGTCATCATCTTGGGTAGAGGCAGTATCACTCGTCCTCCTTGGCCTCCACTCAACCATCAAAGAAGACTTGGGATGTTCGTCCACCGAACTCATCTATGGTACATACACCCGTCAGGCTCCTTGGAGAATTCATAACCAACTTGCCTACAAACACTCACTTTGACTTTGTACGACATCTACAGTCCACCATCCATGCACTTAAACTAGTACCAACCACAATTCATGGAAGAAAATCTGTGTTTATTTCCAAACACCTAAACAATTGTTCACAACAGAACAATTGTTCATTCTCAACAGTTGCTCCCATCCATCTCTCCAACCTATATATCAAGGCCTTTAACCTGGGATAAAAAGACACAATAAATTCTTTGACATCAAGATACAGGAAACACATTAAACGAATCTCCATCGATAACATCAAACCAGCCTTCCTTCTTCACTCCCCAGCATCCAGTTCTTCCGAGACTGAACACCATTTTCCCATCATGACATCCACAGCCACATTGCTTCCAGCCATTCCCAGGTAAGAACATGAAACTACAGCTACAAAAACTACTAGAATCCAGATACAAAGTTCACTTTACTACCAGATATGTGAACATTTACAAGACTTAAACTGCTCCACTGGGGGGAATGTGTAGTGGCATTACTTGGAGTAA
The DNA here is from genome assembly GCA_000484575.1 of Olivierus martensii. NCBI lineage: Eukaryota > Metazoa > Arthropoda > Arachnida > Scorpiones > Buthidae > Olivierus > Olivierus martensii. Next base: position 1,475 of record AYEL01064532.1, read on the forward strand.
GAACAGTTCTGCACTCTCAACTCCAAACAGAGAACTTTGACCCCTCGCTCAGTCACTCTCACTTTCCAGTCAGCTTTTGGACAACACACAAGCGACTTTATCAACCTTGTCGATCGACCTATTCAACCGACCATTCAACCTTGTAAATATATTATGTTCCATAATTGTATATAGTTTAATTAAATATTGATCATGAATAAAAAATAAAAGTGTAAATAGATAGTTCGTCTTTTATATAACAATATCACAACAACTGAGAAATAAAAAAATCCATACATATGGAATGAAACTTAAAATTCTTAGTTTGATATGTATCATCAGATTTCAATTATGGGAAATTTAAGTTCTACTGCTTCCAGAAAATGTTAACTGAGGTTAATTAATTTAATCTAAAAATACATTTTATTTTAAATGCAGAGCAATTATTTATTTATTTTTTATAGTTTTTAAATGCTTTGATAGATTTTAAGTAATGCACATCCTAAATTGTAAAAAAAATTTCTTATTTAAAAATTCTGGTTCAAGCATTCCAGATAAATAATCTTATACATGCTTTAATATGCAGTTTTCAAAAACATGCAAACTGTCAAAAGTTAGCGAAGTTAACTGTGTTTCTCACTGAAACAATTGTACATATATGTTCTTGTATTTTCTTGTGTGGAAAATATTTTTTGTTTTGAGATTCAGATATTTTACTTTTTCAAATAAGTAAGGCCACTATTCTCATCTAGTTGCTTTAACCAAAACTATTGACTAATAAACAATGCAATTATTCCCTAACTCAAAATGTTAGGGAATAATTGCCACCCAGGGGCGGACTGGGACATATTTTCGGTTCTGGCATTATCCTGGCAGTGACCCACCTATCAGTTAGCGGCCCACTAGTTAGACTTGGTATTAGGACAATTCATGCACGGATATATCGTTGCAAGGACATTTTGCCATAAGGTATAGAAATAAAATAATAAAGACAGGAGTATTTCAAAAAAATTAAATAATTTTTTATAAATTTTTTTACAATATTCATTTATTTTATTTTTATATCTTAACATCCTTGCGATGATATATCTGTAATATATATTAAATAAATTTTTTTTAAATACTCCTGTCTTTATTTTTTTGTATATCTTACGGTGAAATGTCCTGATTACATTGAAAGTGCGGTGCGTGACATAAAAAATCAGTTTGTTGGCTGTCGGCCCATATTGTTAAGACAGCACTGGCCCTTCTGGCATTTGCGAGAACACCCTTATGGCCAGTCCGCCCCTGCTGTCACTGATGTACAAAAGTTCAAATTCAGCATATTGTATGAAAGATGAGGACTGCCTATATTAATTTGATTCTTATTCACAAATATTGAAATAGAGATTTTGCTATTAGATAGGTATGTAAATTAATATATTACTGCTCATTATAAAATTCATTTCTAAAATATAATTTTTCAAATTTGTCACATTTAACATAGATTTGACATGGATTGGTTGTAGAGCACTACACTAAAAAAATGAGTTAAAAAGGTTATTATTGAAAAATTTCTTTCAATTCATTTTATATTTTTCATTATTTTAATATGCTATAAATATACTAAATAATAAAGAAATAAAATTAATAATACAAAAATTCTCAATTTAAAACATTACCTGCTTTGCATATCCATTCAACATATCCATTGAGCTCTCTCTCCAATTGTTGCTGTCTTCGAAGCTTTAAAAAAACCTGTCTTTTTTCAACTCTTTCTCTTTCTTTAGCAAATTCCCTAATAAAATTTATTTTATAATCTATTTAAAAATTTTTTTAACAAATTTGTTTTAATTTTAAGTTATTTATTAATATTTCATGTAACTTTTTAAATACATACCCACTTAGCACACCAAGAACAAGATTGAGCATAAAAAAGGATCCAAGAATAATAAGAGGTATAAAATACATCCAGTTAAAGTAACTTCCATAGACATCATTTGTCTAAAATTTTGAAAAAAATCTTATTTAAAAAATATTTCTAAACATTTATTTTAGAAAATTTTAAATCAGAATTTTAATTATTTTACCCAATATAAAATTGCTGTCCATCCTTCCATAGTAATGCATTGGAAAACTGTTAGCATGGCAAAAAAAATGTTATCAAAATTTGTGATTCCATAATTAGGGCCATCCCAACCAGATTGACACTTTGATTCATCTAGACATTCACGTGCCCCTGGAGGTGCAGTACCATTTTTATGGTAACACGGAGACTCCATTTCACCCTCTTTAACTATTTCTGAAATAAAGTTACTTATATGTAAAAAATACTGCTTTTACTTATCTTGATTATATTATTTTAAAAATAGAGAAATGATTTACAAAACATGCAAATAAAATTTATCTACTTAATAACTATTTATATTAGAAAAAATTAATGTATTTATTATTTAATCACAAATGCAATAATTAATTGAAAACAGAAACTCTCAGATGATTAAATTTTAAGATTTAAAATATAAAAAATTCTTATTTTTCAATCTATTCACTAAGTGATTAATATTTTTTGAATCTTTAATATTTTTCAGCATTTTTATTCAACAGCTTTTCTTTATTAATTATTAACCATTAATCTGACATGCCAGCTATTAATTAAATATATATTAAGCATAAAATATTAATAATATTCAACATTATTATTAATTAAACTGTCAAAAGTTAGCCAAGTTAACTGTTTTTCTCACTGAAATAATTGTGATTGTTGAAAATATTTGTCCACAACAAATATTTTCAATAATTAATAATCAATAAATTATTAAAATAGTTTAAAGTATTTAACATCCAAAATTTTAAACCTTTTAAAGACAACAAAGGTAACAAAAATAAAATATTTTTAACAGGAAAATTGATAATTAAATGGAAATATTTCCATGTGGCCAATCCAGTTGACAAAAATTGATATTTTCTATATATACTCAAATATAAGCTGATCCGTGTATAAGCTGATCCCCTCGACTTTAGAGCTTGAAAATCGGTAAAAATGTGCAACCCGTGTATAAGCCTACCCCGACTTTACATGATCTTTGATTTTTAGTTACCGATATATTAATGCTGATAAATTACATGATCTTTGATTTTTAGTTACCAATATATTAATGCCATTTGCCAAAAAATATAAATATATTTTCCCGAAGCGATCAAGCACGTCACGCTGCCAACTCCAACCTGCGTTTGTATAAGTACATTAGATAGGCAATGCAGCGCTGCTTGATGTGCCGTGATGCAGAAATCTTTTATTTATTTATATACAAACTCTCTTAGCATACACATGTACAATAGAGCCCCCTTAAACAAAAAGAAAACAACACCCAATATACAAATCAACAAACTAACAATAACCGATGTTAGTACAATATGTTGTTAAAGTTAATTGCAGCTCTGATATAGGAGTTGTGAAATTTGTTAGTGCGAAATTTGGATATAGATAGTAGATCATGCTTTCTGGAATGAAATTGAGGAACATGATAAAAAATCATGTCAGGTGATAGAAGTCCATTAATATATATAACTATGATTTTGCAGTCAGCTAAGGCAATTATTTCATCTAAAGATTTTAGCTTCATTATTCCATAAATAGTATCCTTACTGTATAGTAAAAAATGAATGAATATTGATAAAGTTTGCACAATATGATAAATAGCCTTATCTATTTTGTTAATTTGTGTATCTGAAGCAGAGCTATAGATGGGTAGGCCATAGTGTATATTGGAAAGAATAACAGAATGAACCCAAATTTTCAATACTTCAATGTTTTTGATCATTCTCAGAAATTGCACATAAAGCCAGTTTTTCTATATATTTTTGCTTTGATGCTATCAATGTGATATGAAAATGACAATTTGGAATCAAAGATAATTCCAAGATCAGTATGATGCTCAGAAATCTTGAAGATTTTATTAAATAACTGGAATGTCTCAGTATCATGTGAATTATATCTAAGAGAAAATTTCATAAATATGGTCTTATTAATATTTAATAATAAATTATTATTTTTGAACCAATTCTGAATAACAATAAGATCAGCATGTAAAGAATTTATATCTGGATTAAGTACTTTAATATCATTGGCATATCCAATGACTTTATCCAATCTTCAACAACAATCCAAGAATCCAATTTTGCCTGCTGCGCTACATAAGCTACATTTGTATAAGTGCTGCGCTGGATCACTTCGGGTTAAAGTGATCCACCGCAGCGTGCCTACATAAGATTCTTGGATTATTGTTGAGAATTTCTATGTCACAGCGCATCAGGCAGTACCTTATTAGACGTTAAAACTCTTTTGCACTTGTTAAAGGGTCTGCCACATTCTGCTGTCCATAAGAAATGAGTACCTTTTGATAATAGCTTGTTTAAGGGGTTTAGTAATCAGGGCTTGAAATAACAGTCACCAGCTCGCCATTGGCGACTAAGAAATTGCTACAGGCAAGTGTAATGAGATAACATTGGAAATGCTTGATTAATATTTCCCACAATTTATTTTTCATGATTTTTCTGTATAGTCAGGCGAGCGCCACAATGGAATTGTGACGAAACGCACTTGGGAGAGCAACTGCTATCGTCAGAAGTGACGTCACAAAATGTAAAAAACTTTGAACCACTATAACTACGTAACTGTTATCGATAGAGGTATGGTTCTTTGGTAAAGTTTTCTATACTAATCATGAACTTTCGATGGTGCTATTTTTATTAAGATGGCGGTAATATAAACTTCTACCAAAAATTAAATATTTGAAAATTCTACCAAGCTTCGAAACGGATTTATCGTTGTAAGCGAAAAAAATTATGTAACTTCGTACAGGTAAGTTGTAGCTTATTGAAATTGATTGCATTCGATTTGGAATAATAAGATATATCTAAAATTGTTTAAAATATCCGATTATCTATAAAAGTTCTGCAGAAAATCGTAAAGAAACATGTTTTTAAGCTCCAACTTTGGAACCCCATAACTTGAAAATGGGGCTTTTGCCCCTCATGGGACCTTCACCAATGAACTCAGGAACCTTTAATTATCGGGGTAAGATAAAAGGGGAACGAAATCCGCTGGGATTTTTAATACTGTTGTACCCCAGCGAGATTTGCATGGTGCATTTTGATTGTCACTTATTAATGCAGGTAATTTTCGGAAAGTTATCGAATAGCCAAAAATGCTTTCTAAATAAATTAGTTTAATTGCTATGTTTGTGCTTCAATTGATTTCAAGAATTTTCGGAAATATAAAGGAAGAAGAAAAAAAGATTGTTTGCCAGTTGCGTTGTTTCATGCTGATTACGTGTGGTTGTGGAGAATTTTGTGAACTTCTGAAATATTTTAGCGAATGGTCTAATAGCTGTTTATTGAAATGACGGATGTTTATTTCGCTTCCTGAAAATAATGTTTGATTGTATATGTGACATGATCATTGTGAAAAGCACAATTCACATACCACGTGATACTTCCCCCGATCATGTTGTGAAAAACGTATTTGCTAGTGAATTTATACAAGTGTTTTTTGGGGAGGGGGAAGGAGTGGGGATTGGCGATCAGAATTTTTTTTTGGCGACTGGATTTTTGAAATTATTTCGAGTACTGTTAGTAATGATTGTAAATTAGGGATAAATTTCCCATAGTAATTTATTAGGCCAAGAAATGACCTTAGTTGGTTGACATCCGCAGGGGTTTGTGCCATTTGGATGGCCTTGACCTTCTCTTCTAGTGGTCGTATGCCATTTGCATCGATCTGGTGTCCTAAATATGTTATTTCTTTCTTGTTAAATTGGCACTTCTTTCTGTTTAATGAAATGTTATGACTAGTCAACACTTTAAAAATCTTATCCAATAATTGAGTATGAAGCTCTTTGTTTATGGAGTTCTTTGTTCCAATAGCGATATCATCCTGAAATGATCCAGCTCCGGGAACTGATTGTAAGACACTGTCCATTAATTGCTGGAATTCTTCCGGCCCTGTTTTAACTCCAAAGGGAAATCGGGCATATCAGTATAGCCCAAATAGGGTACTGATAGTCAGGTACTCCTGGTCCTTTTCCTCAACTGCCATTTGAAGAAATGTGTCCTGTACATCTAAAATGCTGAAAACTTTTCCTCCTGCCAGATTGGCGAAGTATTCTTCCATAGTCGGAAGAAGGTAGTGACTAGATTTAATGTAACTATTTATGGTAACGCTGAAATCCCCACATATTCTGACCTTATCATCCTTTTTGGGTATTACCACGATAGGCGTAGCCCATCTACTGTGCTCGACTTTGCGTAGGATGTCTGAGTCAACAAGTCAGTTTAATTCCTGTTTTACCACTGCCTTTAAAGCAAAAGGGATAGATCTAGCCTTCACAAAAATTGGCTTAATATATTTTTTAATTCTAATTTTCGCCTTTAAGTCGGTTATCAGTTTGCCATTTCCTTTAAATATGTGTGGGTATTTATTAAGTAACCTCTTTAACCCTGGGTGATCTTCCTCTACACTAATGGTGTAGACTGGGTTCATTTTTTTCTCCTAGACTATGGCGAGCCAATCCAATTTGATCTTGCTTAACCAATTTCTTCCAAGGAATGATGGTACTATTCTCAAAAATAATTTAAATAAAAACTTTAAACCGATAATAAAATATTTAAAATTACAATTAGGAACCTCGGCCCACGTAAAAATTAAGCCTAAATACGTAAACAATTAAATATAATAATATTTAACTAAACAGTAAAACATTCATCACGAATTTAACTCAATTAGTTAACATTGTATTAGATGTGAGACCCCTTAAAGTGTGCTTCCAGGCATTAGAGACAATGTCCATTTGGTTATCATTTATAACTCTGCCTTGAGTGCTTTCTTTAAAAATTTGCAAATCTTCCGCAACCCTTAACTCATTTACATCGAAAATTTGTTTAATTACTTTAGTATTCTCCTAGTCCACTTTTAAATTACTTTCATATACCTTTTTGGCTAAAGCAGTAGTAAGGTTTCCTTTCTTAATGTCTCTCTTATGTTCTAACAGCCTATCTTCTAGATTTCTTGTTGTGTTGCCTATATATACTTCACTTTGCCCATTATCTAGGTTCTGAATGGGTACTTGATAAAACCCTGTTCTTTCATTTCCGTATATTTATCTTTCATATTCTTAAGCATGTTATAGACGGTTTTAGGCCTTTTATATGCTGGCTTTTTACCCTGTTTTTTTACAATTTTATTTATGGAATTGTAAGGCCTCAACATATCTTGTATCCCATATACGAATCATTAACTTGACTGTTAAGATTTTGCTGGCTTTGAGGATTACATACTTGCTCATTATGTGTGCAGCTACTTTGTTTCTTGCAAATTTCCTCGTATATTTTATTTATCGTTCTATTGTTAAAACCATGCTTACCTGCTATCTTTCTAATATTTTCTAATTCTTCTTTCAGCAGCTCTTCTGTGCTACAATGCTTTAGTGCTCTCATCAAAATGGACCTCAAGGCAGCTTTCTTATGGCACCATTTATCATTGGATCATTCTGGGATGTTGACAGGAGTACTAGTCGGTTTTCTATAAACCTCCTCTTAATATTTCATTAAATATCTTATAAACAATTTCTATAAACCTTTGTTTGAAACGTTAAGTTTTTGATTTCCAAGTCTACATCTAGAAAATGTATATGTGAATATTCTTTCTAGATGTAGACTTGGAAATCAAAAACTTAACATTATAACAAGTTATAAATGATAACCAAACGGACACTGTCTCTAATGCCTGGAAGCATGCTTTAAGGGGTCTCACGTCTAATAACAATGTTAACTAATCGAGTTAAATTTGTGATGAATGTTTTACTGTTTAGTTAAATATTATTATATTTAATTGTTTATGTATTTAGGCTTAATTTTTACATGGGCCAAGGTTCCTAATTGTAATTATAAAATGTTTTATTATTGGTTTAAAGTTTTTATTTACCGGTAAATTATTTTTGAGAATAGTTAAAAATATTTTTAAATCCTGACGTATGTTTAATTTAAAAATATGTTCTTTGTTCCAGAATAGAACATTTATGCTTAACTATAATTTGTTATTCTTTTTAATACTGTAAGAGTTGATGATGGCATTAATTTGCTGAAAACGTTTCTCATAAATAAAATGTTTTGTGTGTTTTAGGACTGCTTAAATAGTGCTGTATTGTCTTTAGTAATAATTCCATTCTATATTTTATTTTCTGTTCTGTAACTGAAGAGAGATTGTAAAATCTAAAAGTACCTTTACTTGTTATTAAAGATAAGTTAATTTTAATTTTGATCCTATTGGATGTTTTTCCTAATTGATGATTCCATATCTAGTATGTGGAATTATCAATCAAGAAAAACACCTAATTTATCCAAATTTATCCACCCAATATAACACAAATTTATCAAATTTTAGTACTACAGTGTCTTTTGCACTTTTTCCATGCAACACTTATTGTTTGTTTGTATTTTAAATTTGGATATTTTCAGCTATTTTTTTTTTGGCTGACTCTTCTATTATTTTTTATCAATCTTGCATCATCCTAATCTATAGTAACATCATGGTTAATTGCTCTTTGGGTAAGAGCTGTCTTTTGCATTTTCAAAACTATGTCTGTTTGTGTGATATCTTGATGTCACTATCACATAAGAAATAGCTATTATAAACATCTACTCTTCTCCCACTAGGGGGACGTCAGTCAGTTGTCCAGTTGTCCAGGAAGTGACACAATGTACGTGCATGGGATGAAAAAGGCAGATCACGTGTGTTACAATAAAGTAAATGTGTTAATATTACAGTATTTTACTTTATTCATTCACCGAGATATTACACTGGCAACAAGGATCAAAATCACTTAAATTCGTCGTGACGATATGTTCTAGAACAAACGAACTTACCAAGTGTTACCATTTGAAGATAAAGAGACAAAAAAGGGAAGATGGTGATGATCGGTCAGGTTGGCTCCTTTGAAGAAGGAAAAGAGGACATTTATTGTTATTTGGAATGACTAGAAGGCTTCTTACTAGCTAATGCTTCTTACTAGAACCCTTCTATCAGAGGATAGAAAGGTTAGTGTCCTGATAGCGAGCATAGGTGAATCCACATATCAAGTTCTAAAAAGCCTGACAGCTCCTGCCTTATCCAGCACAAAGCCTTGGTCTGAGTTAGTTGCCTTGCTACAGAGTAATTTAAACTCTAGCTGCAAAATAGTGGCCTCCATAGGCATGAAAAATAACTGAAGTTTCATTAAGTGGTATGTGTGATAACCATTTATCATAATCCAATGCTGACACTACCGTGGAGTTTGATCCACTATCCACTTCAAATGTTATAGGAACATTGTTTATCAGCAAGGCGACTTTATATGGTTTATTTCCCTTTGTTACTTGCGACGTTCTAAAGGTGTATAATTCCAGCTCATGAGAGGTCCCTTGGGAGACTTCCTCTTCCAAATATTGAGTGTCTTTTGGTTCGTTTTGCTTGGAGCTTTTGGCTATAGGAAATTTTCTCTTCAAGCATGCTACAGAAATATGGTCAATTTGCCACACTTCCTACATCTTGACTTTTTGTGCTTGCAATCACTTGCATAGTGAGCTGCTTTACATCAATAACACTGAATGTTGCCAGGTTCGTGAATCTCTGAATTTCCTTTCTTCACATATTCTTTCCGTACCTGCTTCTTTGACCTTAGCTTGTTTAAAACCATTTCAATTTAAACCACAACCATTGTGCATAGCGGAACGTTTCAAGTTCTATAGAAGGAACCAAAAGGAAACATAATCAATTTCTGGTTATTTGGTTGAACTGAAACGGCTGGCTGGAACATGTGATTTTAGAAACTTGCTGGATCAGGCTTTGCAAGACAGACTAGTCTGTGGATTTCCATTGCCTGCTTTAACTCGATTGTGTTTCTTGCAGCAGATTTCATTCCTACTGTTATTTGCACAGCCTTCTCATAAGAGAGATCTTTCTCTTCTAATAATCTGCCTTGTATAAATTCATCTGCGCGATGAATTTATACAAGGCAGATTATTAGAAGAGAAAGATCTCTCTTATGAGAAGGCTGTGCTATAAATTATCAAGAAAATTTACAGCAATTATAAATCATTACTCATTTAAAATCAAGTTTGAATATGTGGAAAATACATCAGCTTTTCTAAAAATTAATATTGTATATTCATCTTCATTTGCAATTTTTCCAACTTACAATAAAAAATCCTGTTTAAAAACTACAAACAAGTACAATTAGTATTCTAATTTTAATTTGAGTTCTACTCATGTCTGTAAGAAATGCGTAATGAGCAGAAAGTCAAGTCAAATAATGTCTTAAATTTATAGTATGAAAGAATAAATAAAGCAGTTACATGAGAGACACAAGATATTATAAAAATATGTTGTACATATTTCAATTCTTGAGAATTTATGTCCCAGTGTGCAAGCATTCCTAAAGCCTAATATATAACTTTTTTGATAAGTATTATATTAGTTACTAAATTTCTCAAATAATAAGCAAAATACATCTAATTCTCATAGATATACTACCTATACATGATAGATGATTCCTGGAAATCGCCATATAAGTTGAAATGAAAAGCACAAAATGAGAATATTTTAATATTTATTTCAATCTAGAGTAATATATACTATAATGCTCTACATCAGGGGTGGGCAAACTTTTGGAAGAAAGGGCCATATTGCATCAATGAAATATAGCCTAGGGCCGAATCCAGGGTCCGGCATGTACTGTAGTGAAAATTTTTTCAGGGTGCTGGGCCTGGCCTAATAATCCCCATCTTTCACTATCTGGCTGCCTTTGTGGGTATGGGTATAGCACGTGGTTGGGACTGATCCTCCCCTATCTGATTGGAAAAGGGCATAAAACAAAATAGCAAAAAAAACTCCCAAATCCCTCCTTCATCTAATAACTGTCTGAGATGATATAATTTTCTTAGAAAATTATGTAGCCAAAATAGACAGATCCTGAACTTTTTCTAAGGACTGCATTTGTTGAGTAAGAGATCATAAAAGATGACTTGTTAAAATCAAGCCAATTTTCTTGGTAGATCAGCTTTTATTGGCCATTATATGATCATAGGTTTGAATAATGCTGGCAGTCCGAAAAAAGTAAATTTTCGGGGAAGTTCCGTAGGGAAGAAATTATTTTAAATTATATATTAAAATTATAATTTAATCATTTAAATTTGAAACAACAATTAAAAACATACTTATTTAGGAAAATACACAAATATTAAATACAAACACCGTGAAATTACGAAAGGTATTGTGTTGATTGACCAATCAAACGATATTATTTGATTTTGAATGTACTGTATTTTGCATCCAGTTTCTTACACAATGACTTTTATTCTGGTTAACAGTTAATAAAAATCTATTTTTGTAAAAAATATGAAACTGTAATGATATCTACTGTTTACCATATGAATTATTATTTATTACTTTTCTAGAAATTACATAAACTATATTTGCTATTGATAAAAATTTGATATTTTTTTATATAATAAAATTTGATATTGATATAATAATCATCAATATTTCCTCATTTATTAATAAATATTGGTTTATTAACCATCGAAGATCGTGATAACTTTATTGGAAATATCAAAGATCGCCATGCCTACACAATACTGACTGTATTGTGTAGGCATGGCCATGTCGTTTCCACTATGGAAGGTATGGAAGACTCCATACCTCACATTTTTGCAGCCATGGAATTCCATATCTCAGAATATTGATAAAATTATTTATAATTTAATGCAAAGCAAAACAAATAAACAAATTTTTTCCTTGGATTGGTTTGATTCCTTGGTTGACCAATCCAACTCTTACATAATCCAAAGTATCAAAAGTTTTCTAAATCTAAGCAATTCATTACTCAGTATGTAGCTCTAGATGCGATTTTTTTTAAATATTCAATTTAAATAAATTATTTCTTTACTTCAAAATAACAAATTGAAGTTATTGAGTTGTGGAGTTTAAACGCTAAGTTATTGAGTTATGGGGTTTTAAAAGCTTAGGTTATTGCGTTATGGAGTTTAAACACTTAGGTTATGATCTTTTTTCCCTGCTATCACAAAATTCCATACCTCAACTTTTAAAGAACCGACACCCCTGAATACAGTGATCTTCAACAATCCCCATTAAAGTATTTTGTTTTTAATAACTGCATATTTGTACAAAACCGGTTAAAAATATATTTTTTTAACTGGTTTTTATATATATTTCGCATTATATAAAGTTAAATTAAGAAATAATTCGTTATCTATATATTATTTTAACATTTAATAAATAATAGAAAATCGATATTACTGTAATTTACGAAATGCCTGTTTATAGTTGGAAACAACATTACAGGTAATTTGTTTAAACAAATAAAATTGTTTTTAATATATGCCAATCACAATTTTAAATAGCATTTTATGATATATGGAAATATATCACTGGCTGTGCCACAAAAAAATTTCATTGTAAATCTACACCGATGCCTATACTCATAGCATGCCAGAACCGTAAACAAGATGGCGGCGGACTTCTGATACAGAATATCAATTTTTATTTTTCCTGGAATTTTAGGATCCTAAATTTCATACTTTTCAGGAGAGCAAGATTTATTTCTTAAATTTATCATAAACACTATAAAAGCCATCAAATATTTATGTTATTAATTTTTAAAAAAGAACTTTTTTTTCCTGTATAGCTATACCCAGAGCGGCATTTTTTTTGGCCTCTCTCCCCTCCAAAAAAATTTTGTTTTTACTTTCAAAACACATTTTATTTTGCGCACATTTTCTTAAATAATTTTTAAGAATTTCATGTTCTTGATCCCTATTCAGCTTGGTGCCCGGGGAGGACCGCTTCCCTCATCCCCTCTGGGTACGCCACTGGACTGCTCATAGATTAAGCTAATGCATTTTGATTCCGACTCGTTGAAGCCATGATTGAACACCATACTCCATCTGACAGCTGACCTCCCAACCCCCTACTGGACTCTTACGGGACCTTTCTAGGGCTGCGGACAGCCCGAGATGAGAACTGGAATGCCTTGTCGCTTAGTAGTTAGAGTGGAAAGTGGCGTAAAATCTCACAGAAAAAAAAAAGATACAGGAAATATCGAATGAACGGCATTCCAAACAGTATCTTAATTAGATACTGTATCTCTCATTACTTTTCAGTCTAAAGATTCTTCAGCTTAAGCTTAAATTAAATAAAATTAAAAATAAATTACAATAAATAATAATAGATTAATAAAATATACATTTTTTTATTAAAATTAATCCACTATATAATTAAATAAATTAATCCATTGCTTTTTCCCCAATCAAATTTTTAAATTATATCAGCTTTATCAAATATTTAATCTAAATTTTTTAATAAAATGAGAAATCTGCATCAAATTTTTTGCGACATTTAAGGATTTTAGGCATTATATATATCGAACCATCTTGCCCTAAATACTGGCGTATGACAGTTCAAATGATATAATGTAATAAATACAGTATATATATATACCAGGGTGCCCCAGCTAAATCCGGACAAAATAAACAATTTAATTAAACAAAATTTTATTTAATATGTTAAAGCTACTGAGGAAGGAGTAAAAAACTAAAAGCATTACAGTTATGTAATTTTTGAAGAATAATATATATATTTTTTCAAAAACTATGGGATTTGTTAGAAATTTTTTAAATTTATTTATTTATTGAAATTGAATGGTTGAGGGGAGATAATAGAATTTAATTCTTTCCATTATTAAGAATATAATGTAATAAAATAATTACCATGAAATGAAAACAAATATTAAGATGGATACTAGGCACAATATTTTTATTTAAAAAAGAAAAATTTTACAATATTTATTTATAAGAGATTAAAGATGATCTAATTACATTTGTTCACACAACATTTTATTAAATTAAACAGATTCAAAGCATGAGATACTTACTATCTTCCATGAAAGAATGAAGGGAGGAAGTCATGAATGAAGATCTCAATAGGTTGCACTGCATTAGAAATTGTGTTATTTTAATAATGGCTAAAGTGAGCCTGCACTATTCCTCATATAGGTGCTGAATTTTTTATTCCAATCCAGTATTTATTTCTGTGTCATATTTAAATTTTCATAACAAGAATATTGTATTTCTTGACACAAAAATTTTATACTTTTAACATTTCTGAATGTATATATTTCTATTCTAAAACTAAACATGATTAAATTTTCTATTAAAAAATATCATAAGTATTTGTTATAATTTGTATATGCTTAAAGTAAAAAGTTGTACCTTGCTTATTTTTTTATCTTAATATATTTTATCATACTGTAACTATTTAAATGTCAATGCAGAGCAGTAATGAAATGTTTATTTTTAAATTATCCAAATAGGGACAGTCTACAGGGTGCGTCAGCTAAATCCGGACAAAATAAACAATTTAATTAAACAAAATTTTTAATGTTTATTTTTAAATTATCCAAATAGGGACAGTCTACAGGATGCGTCAGCTAAATCCGGACGAAATAAACAATTTAATTAAACAAAATTTTATTTAACAAAAAGAATAGCAGTATAGAAGAAACTTCATAGAATGGAATGTCAATATAAATTCAAAATTTTTATTTATATTCAATAATATGTAAGAAATAATTTTTGTTCTCTTCTAAATACAGTCGGACCCCATTATCACGCGGTTCAGTAACATGGAAGTCTGCTTAACACACAGTTTTACCATGGCTCCGTTGATAAGCAATCGCTTGTGATATCACTCCTAAATATCTTTGTCATTAAATCTCGTGATTAGTGAGATTAGCTGCACATTCAACCACTTTGTATTGGTCAAATCACATAGAAAATTCATATCAATGTTGGAACTTATCGCTCAATTTATATTAATACAGTACTGTAACTTGTGGTTCACCTAACCCGTGGTTTAGTAACCATGGACCCCAACTACCGGGTGTTAATGGGATCCAACTGTATTATTATTTGTATGTAATATAATATTATGTTTATTTCATATACTATAATTCTGTAATTTTTACATATTACCACAAATGAAATTTTGAGTTTATGTTGAAATTCTGCTCTATATACTATTTTCTGTTATGTGAATGAAGAGGACTATATTATTCAAAAGTATTTTTATTTGTTATTAAAGATAAATTTGGACATCGAAAATGTAAAGATAAATTCGCAATGTAAAGATCGCAAAGTCACAGTGTAAAGATAAATTTATTTTAATTTTGGTTCTAATAAGAACTTGATAATATACTTTATTTCTAGCACCTTAATATGCTTATAAAATAATTAAAAAATTGGAATTTTTATGTTTATTTATGTTATATATTTTATATTAAAATTAAGTATCAGTATACTCCCTTAAAAATTCTATATATCAGATAAATAAACAGCATTGTCAGGTAGATAAATGAAAATCTTTATTTGCTGAAAGTTTTTGTTTCAGTGAATAAAAGCTTTTCATTCATCTACTGCCTAAGCTTTTTATATGTTTGTAGAGAGCTGTAAATCTTTAAACCTGTATTGATTTTTATTACTGAAGAGAACTATGTGAGCAACTAAAGCATTTCAGTGAATAAAGCTTTTCATTTACCTGCCTGTTTAGTATTATTATTAGTTTGGTATTTTATATTGTACTCAAGCTTATTTTCTTCCAATAAGTTTTTCTGTTGCTGTTCTATGTGAGTCTGTTGTAACCAAGCATAACTATAGCAATGGCTGAGTTGTTAATATTCATTTGGTTGCCAAAGATTATTCTAACTTTTGAATTGTTATTCTATGCTTAATTTATGTTAATTCTATGCTTATACTGAGGGCATATCGTATGCCAAAAATGTTTATACCAATATATTCTCATCTAATTAACTGCTTTCAGCAAAAAAGAGAGATGTTCCCTGTTATAGTGTATTTATAATTATTTTCATCTTTATACATAGCAGAGTGTATTGGAAACTTTTTTGTCTTGAAATTTAAGTATAGTAAATATTTTTAAATGGATTGTCCTTGTACTCAGTGCCATGTCTGTTGTTTGCTTTTCTGTTTTTAATGTTTCATCAATATGAAGTTGACATTAAATGGGACAAGGTAAAAGTTATAAAGCAAATGAAAGCTATACCATAGGGTTCATAACCAAAAACACAGAAAGCCATAAAGAAATAGAAGTTAGAAAATTTGGTTAATATCCTTTCACCAAATAAGATGTCTTCATCTTATGAGTGTGTTCCAAACTAATTATATTGCATTGTAAGCAAGTCTGGCTTCATCATTAAGAGTATTTTGTTTCAAACACTTTATTAATAAAAGATTTATAAAGTCTTAGTAATCATAATTAGTGTTTCCAAATTCCCAACATTTTGGAACCTTTGGGAATCGAGAACGGAAATATGATTTCCTGAGAATTCTCGAGAATTCCTGAAATAATCTTTTTATTTAATTTTTGTTGATCATCTGTAATAATGGCTATAACAGTAAATATTAATAAAAGCCATAGAGAAGGTGGTAAATGAGGTTCGCAATCTTTCAGATTTCGAGACAATCCTATATATATAAGGTCGATGCAAAAAATGAGTAAATAAAATTTCCTAAATGAAGATAGATCAGAATTTCATGACTAGTGCATATCTTGCCCTGAGAACTAAACAAGGGTCACTATAGTATCATTTTGAGTAGATTTCTGTTACATTTAAGGTTTTCTCAAATATAAACAAAGTAATTACTACAAACACTATTTAACCAAAGTTATCGTATACAGTGAGATTTTACGTATATCATACATCACAATCATCAGCTGCAAACAAACTGATCGAATGTGGTTGATAGTATCGGCAGTTACTTTATAGAAACTATTTATCATGCAAAACAAATAGTTTGTGTTAATGCAGAGAAATGTTTATTTTCACAGTCCAGGATTTGACTACAATATCATATTAAGGAAAGCTACCTTAGATTTCATTAATTAGCTCACCTGAAGATGACTTTGTAATCAAAGCTGGGGTTGTGAAAATAAATATTTTTTTGTGTAAACACAAAGTGTTTTCTGTTCTCCTCAATCAAATATGCTTGATTTACAAGAGCTAAAATTAGCTAGTTGTGTGCTATTTGATTATGGTGTCGCACGTGTATTTCTAATGACATGTAATATTGTAACACAATGTAACTTTAGATAACGATAAATAAGAAAAATTTCTAAAAGATACATTGTGAGTAGTACTTTTATTTCCCATTTTAGGTATTATTGGGTTCTAGGAGCTGATTTTCTCAATTTCTTGAGAAAAATTTGTCAGGATTCGGAAACAGGAAAACAAAATAAATTCCTGGGAATGGTCAGGAAGGAATTCTCGGCCGGAAACACTAATCGTAATTTTAAAATGCTAAATAATTTATATAAATTATTTACAGTAAAAGCATATATATGCATGGAAATGATATATAAATAATGATTTTAACATCTCTTACAAGAAATGTATTACTATATTCCAATATATTTAAATATGTTTATTAAAATTATCATGATATTATTGAATTAACAACTAGGTCCTAAATTAATATAAAACAAAGTCCAAACTAGTTTATTGAATCTTAAAAGAAAATTATAGATACAAGAGTGCTTTCAGGTTAGACTTCCCCTCTTCAACTGCATAGAGAAAGTAAATTAACAGAAAGTAGAACATCTGGTATAAACAAGTATAAATTGTGATGTCAATCCTGAATATTGAGGTAACAGTAAGAACAAATAGATTGTACATGTGAGATAGTAAAATGTTGTGAAAAAGGAATGGAGATAGAGTGGCAACAAATACAAATGTTTACATTTGTGGCACTTAAATATTGTAAGTATGTTAATTAATCAAGAACTCCCAAGCATTGGGTATAGAATCTTTATCCCTAGAATTAATTAGACTTTTATTCTGGTTATGGAGGTAAGTGTTCCAAACCTCACAAAAGATGGATCTCAATTCATTAGAATGCAGTGAGTTGATGATTTTAGTGTCATATAAATGAAAATCTTTATTCACTGAAATGTTTTGTTTTAGTGAATAAAGCTTTTCATTCATCTACTGCCTAAGCTTTTTATATGTTTGTAGAGAGCTAAGTCTTTAAACTTGTATTGATTTTTACTACTGAAGAGAGCTATGTGAGCAACTAAAACATTTCAGTGAAAAAAACTTTTCATTTACCTGCCTGTTTAGTATTATTATTAGTTTGGTATTTTATATAGTACTCACTGCTTATTTTCTTGTGTTGCTGTTCTATGTGAGCCTGTTGTAACCAAGCATAAAGTCTCTTGAATAGGCCTCTTGTGCTAGTGCCATATTTTCTTTATTGTTTTTTACATCATATCAGTGTTTTTGTTTATGTTCTTCTAGGCCAATGCCTAGAAAAACATATACAACAGTACAGTTATTCCAATGTAGTAGTTTACCATACTGATCATTGAAATAACTAATGGTATCTTGAATAGCCCACACCTCTCAAAATTAGTCCTAGTTTCTTTGTTGTTATAGATCCATTGAAAAACTATGAATTCCTTTTTTTAGAGATGTAATAAGCATGATTTCTGTTAATTTTACTAATAATCTTGTAGCATATGGAATGCCATGGGATTGATAGCAAGTGTTTGGTCAGAGCTTCCTGGTTGAATGTGATGATGTAAAAAGATGTGGTATTTTAAGATTCTTTGTGCAGATTTTATTGACCAGGCTATCAAATTTACTGCCAAAGTAGCCATGGACCAAGAATGCCTCCCTGAGAACCTTAAGTTCATTTATCATGTCCACCTCCTCTGTACAAAGTTTATAAGCTTACCAAATGACTGAAGAGATACTAGTGTCCTTGCACCTGGCTACATCATTGGAACATTCATGAATGAGGGTGAGTCTGCTACTGGGTTTTTTAAAGATGGAAATCTTTAGAAAATAGAGAATAAGTTAGTTTTTTTTGTGGTATACATGTCCAAAAAATGCACCAACTCATTATCTAATTATTCAGGCTGTATTGTTAGCCCATATAGATTGTAATTGATACAGATGGCAAAGTCACTGGCAACATCATTATTATCAGCAATCATAAAAATGTCACCAATGTCAAACAAAAACAGCACTATTTAGCAGAGTGCTGTTTTTGTTTGGTTTCTGTTATCTCCTAGTATAGCAGAAGTTATGAACACTTGTCACCAATGTAGTAGATGTACAAATTGAGAGTCCTTGATGGAAAGGATGGCATCTTCATCACTTTTTTCTAAGATTCCAGCTAGCTTGTCAGTCATAGGGAAACCCATAGAGGTGCCTCCAGTTTATGTGAGATATCTACTGTCTTAACTATAATAGGCATTTTTGAAAACCAGGTGGACAGTGCCAGATTCAATTAGTGTGGGGCCCGATAGGAAACTTCTCATGGAAATCTTCAAAATATGGCTTATATTGTGAATAAAATTGAACTCTGGCCACATTTATACATCTACGTCGAACTTTGTTTATTCGCATGAGTCACCTCTGTCGTTCTGCCTGAGTCTTTTTTTTTGTGTTGCTGTTGCTGTGCCGTACATAGAACATATGTATTGTAATCTATCTCAATATATATTGACAAAATAAAGAAATAAGGTTTAAACTAGAAACCTGGATTATTTATTTCTTCTATAACGACAAAAGGTTATGGGCCCAGACACAAAACGAAGGAGATCACTATGGAGTAGAATTTTTTAATGTCTTTTGTCAACCTGACATTGTTCAAGTATACGTGGTCTGCTGTCTGCCATTTTTCCTGGACTGTTTCTTTGTTGAAGAAAGAATCGATGGAGATAGAGTGAAAAACTTGTGGATTCTAGCAACTGGATGCAATGGAAATTTCAAGTACGAGCGATTTTAGATGCTTGTGACGACTTAGAGTTAATTGATGGTATATTCGTCAAACTCAAACATGATGCTGACAACATGGCTGAATTGTATCAATGAAAAAGGCTAATAAGATAGCAAAAGAAATTTTAGTTACAACTGTGGATAAAAAACTGTTGTCACTGATAATGAATTGTGATACAGCACGTGAAATTTAAAAAATTGCTAAATATCTATGAACAAAATTCGGTGGACTTGATATATCTAGTTCAGACGCAATTTCGTGAATATCGCTATATTTATGGTGATGATATTGCAACACACGCAAATAAGTTAGAATTATTTCCTAGCCGGCTAAAAGAATTGAATGAACCAATTTCGGATACAATGCTGATGACGACAATTCTGAATACGTTACCACCCGAATTTCGCCATTTTCATAGTGCTTGGGATTCAATGACTGTCGCAGAGCGAACTTTGGATAAGTTAATATCGAGATTGATAGCTGAAGAAATGACACTTGGAATTTCTGACTTAAGAACAAATACTGAATCTTATACGGATTAAAAACAGCTCACTTAGCAAGTTCTATATAAATTTATTGCAGTATAACTGATAATTGACATCATAAAATGGGATGGACTTTTGGTAGTAAGACTGTCTATACAACTCACATTAATCGAATATTTGCTCTTACTAAGTGAAAAACGGTATCATTTTTATAAGTCGCACTAATCAAATTTCGCATTATTCGAACTCGCACTAATCGAGGCCTACCTGTATGTGAAGAATTTGTCAAATAATTCAAAAAGTCAGATAAGTGAGGGAATTATAGGTTAGACTAGAATATAATAATTTCCAATCATTTATCAGAAAATATCAATCATATCAGTTTTTTTCCTAGTTTGTCTGAGAAGACAAACCAATATTTTTAGGCTATTTTTGATGCATTATCATCTCTTCTGTAATAATTTCAATAATCTATTTTTGACATTCTAACATTATTATTAAATTTTTATGATAGTCAATGCATTGTTTTGCAAGGTTGCAAGACAAATTTTCTTTTTCAGTAGTAGATTTCATGAAAAAGTGACTATTTTCAAGTTGAAATGTTTGCTGTAGATAGATAGATTTTTTCACCTTATCTGATTCTTAAGTTGATAATCCAAAAGTATCTAAACCAAATATTCAGTGATTGATTAAAGCAAAATTAGATATTGTAAGATTTTTTTCTATGTATGTAAATATTATTTAGTACAACAGGTATCTTCTGATGACCCATATATTATCAGACTTATATGAATTTAATTTGAACATTACCAAAAATTTTTTAATATATTATTTATCATTAAATCACAATATGCTTTAAAACAAGTTAAGTAATGAACTAAATTATGCATTGCAGATATCGAATTTTCTTTCTATGATACATTGAAATACAGAACTTATATAAACTGAAAAGGAAAGATTATAATTAAATATATCAAGATAAAAAAATTCAATATTTGCAATGCATATTTATATATTATATTACATTCTTATATATCATCAAATACAAATGAATTCAATTTAAAATGGGATCCAGAATATGGCCCCTCACATTTTGTCTCTCGCAATTTGCCTCTCATATTTTGTACCCTGTAATGAGTAGGCTACAAAAATGTAAATAATACATTTAATTTTTTGATAATTCTAATTTATTTTGTTTTAATAGAATAAATGCACATTATTATTGTTTAAAACTCAAAGTTGTGGTACCCTGTAATGAGTAGGCTACAAAAATCCTTGCATCAGTTACTCGTGATCCTTGCATCAGTTATCGTTGAAATACTGATTCTTGCATCAGTTACTCGTGATCCTATTCGAAAGTATGCTATAATTTATCGATATACATGTTTTTACTCGGATTGTTCGCAATGCCTATAAAGTAATCAATCAAATTACGATTTTGAAAATCTTTGATTATTCTTTTGATTCTAGCAGAAATTTCAGCATACTTC
The DNA here is from genome assembly GCA_000484575.1 of Olivierus martensii. NCBI lineage: Eukaryota > Metazoa > Arthropoda > Arachnida > Scorpiones > Buthidae > Olivierus > Olivierus martensii. Next base: position 23,319 of record AYEL01064532.1, read on the forward strand.
TTGTTTCTTCAATTGTCTGAATTACTGGCAATTAGTTGTGTAATTTCGAAATTGTGTAGCTATTGTTGTTTCTTTAAAGAATCAATTAATTGGTAAATATTTGAGAATAAAGTTTCTGAAACTACTCCACTCTGTTGTTGGTATATTGCTGATCATTTGTTGTTCATGTGTAAACATTCTACAATTCAATGGCAAAAATGGGTAATTGCCAACATCTCTGTTGTCTTCTTCCAATATAGAAAGAAGACAATGAGAGGTTGGCAATCGGACACCCCATTGAAACTATGGTGATTGCAAACTGCTTTGTAGATACAAAGTAGTTTGCAATCGCCGTAGTTTCAGTTGGGAATGTAGGATTGGGATACAAAGTAGTTTTCAATCACCATAGTTTCAATTGGGAAACTAGGATTGGCATTAACAAGAGACTTCCTGTTTGTGGGCAATGATGTTCTAGGCACACCTCTTTTTAAACCTAAATGAAGGACAGCATAATTAGACACATATCAAACCAGTGGGAAAGAGTGTACATGTATGGCCAGCTATAATGGAAAGAGAACCCTGAAGACATACAAAAGGGGAGAAACTACTTTAAAAGCTACGTGACAATTTGTACACAAATGTAATTTTGAAAATTTGTTCAGAAACGTTAGTGTTATCAGAAGTTTAGTTTAAGTAATCAAGAGAGTTTAACATTGAATCTCCATTTAAAGAGGCTGGGACTTCAATAAAATTTTGAGTTATCAAGAGTTGACTGTATTTACATTTTTATAGCCCACTCATTATCTGCAGGGGGCAAAATGTGGGAAGCAAAATGCAAGGGTTCACTTTTCTGTAATTCATTTAAAATACCATTGATTTATGATTAGAATTGTGAATCAAATCAACTCGATCTGAAAAGCTTGAGTTTTCTTGCATATAAACAGATGATTTGAAGCTTACCATTTTTGTATATAAGCTTGAGCTTTGATCTTTAAAAATTAGTCCTTGAAGAGACTTCAAATTGACTTAAAAGGTTATTTAGAGCAACAGAAAATTATTCAATGAAACATGTCCTTTGAAATATAGTTTAAAAAATGTAATCAATCTCTTTCCATTTACTATAGTGATTTACTGTTTATTTTTATTAAATTAATTAGTTATATTAAAATTTTTATAACAGTCATGGGATGACAAGATATATAGCAAGTTCCATGATTTCACAATGTCAAATATTTTTTCTGATACAATATTTGGAATAAAATCATTTTAGAAATAGAAGAAAGTAGTAGTCCTAATAAGACACTATATATAGTATATAATCCAATACCCTTATTTGCCACCTCTTGATTGATGAAGACCAATTGGTTGTGGTCTTTACAACTATGAATTCACATATTTTGGCTTAATTTTACATGGATTTTATATATAATTTTCACTAATTAACTTTTTTATATTTATGCTTTCTGATAGAATTGATGCTGTTGCTATTTTGTTTGGCTTTATCAAATATCTTAAAGTTTTTGATTATTATTGGTTATTATGTTAATGTTTTTTGCTTTCTACAAATATCTATTACATACTCTTTTCAATTTTTATGTATATTTGTATTCATTCAGTTTGGACCGGGTGATCATATCACAAACAAAAATAAAGCACAAACTGATCCTTACAGCCATAGGTAAGTAGACCAGTTATTAATGTTTTCCCTTACTGTCAGTTCAACAACTTGACTTTTCAGAAACATTCAATTTCCGGTAGTTCTACTTATAAAAATACAGTTAACTTGTTAAAAGTAGTTAGAATTGCTGGCTTGAGTCAGCTCAAATTTACTCTCAAATAAACAAATGATTAAAACTTGAGTATTTTCTTTAATAAGTTAAAAGCTTATTTAAGGAAATACTCAATTAATTAAAACTAATCTTAAGAGATTGATTTAAAGAGTTTTTAAGTTAATTTAAAAGTCCTTTAAATTAGCCCGTTAAGATACTTTTAAAACAGTAAATATTTTTTACTGAGCAATTGTTTCATGATACACAAACACTGAAGTAGTGATTATAAAATGATGCAACCCTTTTTATTTACTAATATGATTTATCATTTATTAAATTAAGAAATTCTATTGTTGTAATTTTGAAAGCAATCACTGGATGACCACATCAGTTATACATTCTAAGACTGTATAATATCATGCCATTATCCCAATACAGTATTTGAAATCAGCTACTCTAGAAACAGGAAAAATAGTCCTAATAAAAAATTGTGTAGTGCACACTCAAAAGCCTTTATTTGCAACCTCCTGATAGATGAAGATCAATTTACAATCTGCAATTATGTGAATTCCATTTTCATAGAATGCTTTTAATTTTCTGCCAAATGTTTATAGCATTGCCTGAATAAACTTCCACTTATATAATTAGTATATCTATAAATAAGCATTATTTGAAGTGGAAAAGGATAATTTTATTACAGAAGTACTTTCGACTTCAATAAGTCATCATCAGCTATACACAAAAACAATTAGAATACCAATGTGTGGTATTCTAATTGTTTTTGTGTATAGCTGATGATGACTTATTGAAGTCGAAAGTACTTCTGTAATAAAATTATCCTTTTCCACTTCGAATAAGGCTTATTTATAGATATACTGTTTATAGCATTTTAATAATTTTGTTTTAATCATTTAAATCTTATTGGAAAGGATTTTAATTACCATGGCCTTTTCTATCAAACAGGGCAGATAGTGGTGTTTTACACGAATGTAACATAATATTACATAGTTTTTCTTTTATCTATTTTTACTTAATTTCACATAAATTATAGCCTTTTACATTATTTTTACTAATTAACTTTTTACAGCTTCATTTTTTGATTGAATTAATAATGATGATACTTGTTATTTTATGTGGATTTTATCATGTACTCTTTTAAAGTTTACAAATATTATTGATTATTGTGTTAATCTTTATTGCTTTTTTATTAATGTCTATTATACACAATTATTATTTTTTGAATTGTTGTATTTAGTTCAATTTGGCCAAGTGATCAGAATATCCCAAAATAAAAATATATAATTACAGCCATAGTTAGGTTGACCAGTAATTTAGTATCAATATCTTTCAAGCACACAGAGTTAACCAATAATATTTATCAAGAAAGTTCAGGTAGCTTGAACTTTCCCAAGCTTTTCCTTAGTTTCAGCTTGTCAGCTTGAGTTTCAACATCTTTAACTACAATTGGTAAATCATGTGTTTTGATTAATATAATTCATGTGTACAAGTTCATGTGCAACAGCCTTATATATTGCCATCATCTAATGTGCTTTTGATTCCTTTAGTTTTTGCATGTGTAAATTTATTAAAATATTTTATCATCATTATTGTAATCCTAAATTAATCTTGCCTTATTTAATTAGGGATTATATGGATTAAGATTCCCTTGAGGTTGGTTTAGTATATAAAATTTAAGCTTTAAGACATTATCATTGTATTGCATGCTACTGTAATTCCTTATAGAATAATTAATGATGGTAATTGATAATGAATAAGGGTGCAGTTGATAGATATAAAGTATTTGACATATAATCACATTGACTTACAACCTGCTTGTTGGACTTAATTTACAAGTTGAGGACTATTTAAATAATAAATATATATATAGTCATAATTAAATAACTAGACAATAGCACTTGTTTAAGTGAAAGTATGATACTTGCTAAAGATCTTTCAGCTTAAAAAAGCCATCTTCAGTAACTTTTAGCTTACAAAATATTGAATACAACAAATCAGATTATTTAACTACAGGAACATCAAAGTATATAAGAAGTACATATAAGTAGTCTTTGACTTATGACTGCTTCAACTTATAATGATTTGTACTTACAATAATAATGTAATCACTAAATTCTATGATTGGTCAATACGATTCAATGGGTTTGAATTCTGTGAATTCAAATTTTGTACTTTTGTATGGTATATGGAAAGTATTCTGTTTTGTATCTGGTTCTTGTAGTTTTGTGTTCATGCTTATTAAGATAATGTGTAGTGTCATAGTAAAATTTAGTTGTGAAAAATCCCTAAATTTTGGGCACTTTCAACTTCCAACCAAATCTTACTTGTGATGACAGTTCGAATTAAAATTTATTGAAAGTGAAGGACTATCAGTATGTGGAGTAAAATCTTGATAAGTCATAACTCAAAGAATGAAGAAATTTAATGAAATGAGCATAGTAATGAAAGTACTCAATATGCATTACTATACTTTCAGTCTTACTGTATTTATCAAAATAATATAAATTAATAGAAGTATTAATAAATTATATAAATGATAAAATAAATTAACTTTACCTTTTTGAGCTTTATTTGAATATTAATTAAGCTTCATTAATACTATATATACATGCAGGGCCACATTTATACTTTTGGAGGCCCCTAGGTGCAACATTATTGAGAAGCCCCAAAATAGCAAGTTTATTTCAATTTCAGTTATGAATTTAATATTTAAAAATAAGTACTTTCTTTTATAACTATAACAGCTGTTTTTTATACTGTTGTTTGTGAGGAGTAAGGTTTTAAAGTGTGGCCCCATAGAGAGTGAGCCTTAGCTTGCGCCTAATTCACCTTATAGTAAATACAGCCCTGTATACATATTATGGTACCAAATATTTGTCTAATTTTGACTGAAATAAATACATATCAGTACAAGTATTCTTTCTAATAATGTAAGTATTTTTTCAAATTTTATTTTTTTTGAAATTTTTTGTTAGGTTTATGAGACTGGGGAAAACAGTTGTAATTTTAGCCATCTAATGAAATAGTTGATATTTTTAGATAGTGACAAGTCATTTGAACAAAATCATCCATGAATAAAGAAATTCACCCAAAATTTTCAGAAATTATTCATAAAAACCATGAGCTACATAATATTTGTTGATTGAAGTTATGCCATATAATTATTAAAAAAATTACATGAATTCATTGAAATACTGCCATTTTTATCAATATTTCATATTTAACAACTTGTTCTTACTTCATTTACACAATTTTTAATGTGAATGAAGTAAGAACAATAAACATTAGTAATTTTTATAAATTTTTTTTATTTATATCAAAAAATCCTAACATATATAAAAATGGTCTCATCTGATTCATAAATAACTATAATACATTTTCTATTCATCTAATTGGACTGCCATTAGTGTATTATAACTCCAGACCTAATGCCACTTACCCAAGTGCAAAGTAGGCTTACTTGCAATTTCTCAGGAAAGGAGTGATTATAAAGCAGGGATACACAGACCACAGCCTCCAGTTTATTTGTTGGTGGCCCGCTTCACCATGTGTTATTTTAACACATGGTGAGGCGGGCTGCCATTAATATTTCCTTGATTGCATGACATTTTAACATATCATTCAATCAGGGAAATATTATATGTAATTTTGAATAATTCATTTTCAAATAATATTTTTCTGATATGAAATTATTTTTACAGTAATTTGTTGATAATGTTTTTAAATAATAAGGAAAAATAATCATCATAATTGTAATAAACATTTTTTATTTTTACTGTATTTATTTGTGAGTGAAATAGGTAATTTAAAAGATTGTACATGTGCACAAATGTAGCACTGCTGTTTAACTAATGAAAACTTAGAATCAATTTTGCATTTGGCTAATATAAATGTCAAACCTAACATAAAAAAAATTATTAAATCAATGCAATGCCATATATCCAATTAAAAATTTTTTCTTTATTTTTGATTGTTTCTTTGAACATGTAATTAATAAACATGAAATGATATATAACTTTTGTGGTTTTTTTTGGTGGGCCTCTTAAAAGTCACAGTGAATCTATGTGACTCTTGGTCTTAACAAGTCTGTGCATCTCTTCTATAAAGCAATTAAAGTGCCATATCCCTTTAAATGGCCTGAGAGTCATTTCATTTTTCATGATTTTCTCCTAAATTTCAATGAAATTAAAACAAAAAATGAACAATTGTGATATATTTTAGTTTATTTTAACAGAATTAATTATTATTTTCTTATTATCTAGAATATTTTTTTAATTTTCAGAATTTTGTAGCTTATTTTTAGAAAAATTTGATTTTTCCCAAAAATTTCCAAAATATCATTTATCAAATTGCATAATCAGAATAGGTTTGTTAGGTTATACTATAAAATCAACAGGATGGATAAAAAAAAATCCAAATTCTGTTGAGTTGTTCAAATATAAACAATATTTGTTTACACATAATTTAAAAAACAAATACAGTAAAACCTGTCTAAGCTGGAATCTTGCTCAATGTGGAAAAAATTTTTACTCCTGAACAACTTCCATAGAAATATCAAAAGAAAATATCTGTATAATATGGAAACTATCTAACATGGAGATGGAAAGCATTTAAAAATATTATTGAATAAAACAACACCTGTATAAGATGGAAAAATAATTTTTTTCTCAAATAAGTTTTCATTTTAGAATTAGAATATGAAACTGTCTATTCTGAAATTAAAAGCTACTTTAGTTATAATAATTCAGCTACAATATTGCATATTATTTAATCAAATTGCCAATACAGTACAAATATTATAGAAAATTAATGACACTATATTTTAATAATCTTAGAAAATTCTTTTTATTGGAATTGGGATCAAGTCTACAGTCTGGGCTGAATTTTGGCATTTATGAGACTGTAATATGCTACAACAGTTTCAATTTTGTTTTCTATTCTTATCTGGGATATTTCGTTTTCATTATCACTTTTGTATTTTTGCTGTTTTTCTTGAAATGACTGGACGAAAGATTAACACTTTATCATTACAATTGAAAATAGATCTCATCGAATGTAGCAAAAACGTTAAAATGAAACCTCTAGGTTTTATTTTAAACTAAAGAACTGGCTGTTAAATTCAAATGTGGAATATCTCAAGTTTATGAAATTCTAAAACATAAGGATAAAATAAAAGAAGAATGTCTATCAAGTAAAAGGAATTTAAATTCCAAACATAAATTAAGAATAACAGGAAATGAAGATCTAAATTGTATTCTCTATGACTAGTTTGTTGACATGCATATAATCACATCACACCCCATTAATTTTGGAATTAAACAATAATTAATAATTATTTTATTAATTTATGTTATGGTGTTACTATGTATTGGATTAATAATTAATTATTTAAATTTAAGTTAAGTTAGCTTCATCTATTATTTAATAATCAAAATTTAATATTTGACTAATTGCCCCAAAATAAAAATTTGCCTTAGTCTTGAATCAAACCAGGAATATTGGGTTATTGTTCCAGTGCTTTAACCAGTTAGACTATCAAAGCACTGGTAGATTTCATTTCAGTAAGTTTATATATTAATTAATTTGTCTGGTTTAGAATGCATAGGCTAATCCAGTAATTTGGTGCTATATTTTATTTATATATTATCAAAATCTGTACTATTGCAATAATAATATAGTGTAAATGCATTGAATGTTTTTTTTTTTAATGCCAGAGTGAAACTGGATATGCTGGAATACTGTCTATGGTGGAGAAATTTTTTGGTCCCTTGCAATTACAGTTTTTTACTTTATTTTGGCAACTGAAAAAGTTTAAGATCCACCATCATAAGGGTATATTTTCACCAATTACATCCAAAATCCTGATTTGCAAAAGTTGGATTAATAAAATCAGGATTGAATTTTTTTTATATTGTTTATTATTATTATTGTATTATATTGTTTTCTTGTTACATGGCCTTTACATCTATAGATGGCAAAGGCATTCAGGGGGTGTTACCAAATCTTTACAAGAAGTATGCAACAGGTCAGTTTTTCATAGACAAATCAAATGTGTTAGAGAGGATTATTGTTGAAGAACAGAGAATTAGTTCCAGACATCTCTAAAAAATAAGATATGAGATTCCATATAAAATTCTGGATGTTCAAATAGAAATTTATCACTTTCTAGTTTCGCCCATCCAGCTTATCACTAACAAAATATATCTGTAATTAAAATTGCAATAAGAAATAAGCGTTAGGCTTAAAGTAATAACTCCAAATGGAGAAAATTTATATTCAATAATCAAAAATTTGATTAAATTAACCAGAAGTAGAGTTTAATTATTAAAGATTAGACAAAACTATGGAAATTGACTTTTGTGCCTAATATTTGTACTTTATTGCTGAGTGAAACAATTAAACAAGACAATAAACGTCAGAATATTTGGATATCAGATGTGAAATTTTATGCAGTTATACCAAATTTATTTTGGCATATTAGTATCAAAGTTAGGAATATGGATTAAATGGTGGCTCATGGAGTCCAAAGCAATGTCAGAGCTATTGGAATAATGTCAGTATTTAAACATAAATAATCTAACATTTATTGACAAGCTTTTATATATATAATAGATACATTCATAGTGTAAAAACTAGAATAATCACTAATGAATCTAATCAAAGAAATGCAAATAAATCTAATTTTAACTAGTAAGGAGAAGTTTTGTTTGTGATCCATAAACATACTTGCAAAAAAGAGAGATGCTCTTTCTAATGTATTTTCTTCTGGGTACTTTTTAGATTCTTCTTAGATGGGTCAAAAGCAGGAACAGTGGAAACACAACAAAAAACAACTTGGCAAGAGAATGAAAACCAGAGTTGAGAGAGAGAGAGAATCTTAGCTCTTCATAAATAATTATCTTAGATTGTTCATATATATTATTTGTGGTTATTGATTTAATTATATTTTGAATTTCATTTCATTTAATTTTCACAAGTTGTCCTAATCAAATACTGTATTTAAAAACATTTTGATTTCATGTAAATATCAGATAAGTGATCTTGAAAATCTGGCAATCATAATGCAGCCAGCATCTTACAAGGGGAGGACACAGCTGACCCCCCCACCGATTTTGATCCGCTGGCGTATGGTGAAAATACATCAAAAATGAGTGAATACGTGTCCGAGCTTTTCATTGAATATGGCCTTCTAATAGTATTTTTTAACACTTGAAAAATCAAACTTTTGATAATTCAGCTTAAAAGCGATGGATAGATAACAGATCACCAGGTGCACAGAT
>AYEL01064534.1:0-44589 GCA_000484575.1 Olivierus martensii
GTTTAAATTTTGTATTAGTTTATTAGTTTGGTTTTCGTTCTTTGAGATTTGTCCCAATTACGTGGCTGTCCCAATTAACTGGTGTCTCAATTAAGCAGAATCCACTGTATATATAACTATATATATATATATATATATACTAACAAGAGTTTTAAATATTTGTACTTTATTTTAACACATGTGTTTAATAATTTTTGTTTCTTATATCAAAAAATTATAGTAACTAACTTATTGTTTTCGATGGAGTATAATCGGTGTCCTGAAAATGCAAGCTGCAAACTTTGGCATGCTTCGATAAGGTCTTTCCTGTTTTAATAGCAATATTCCATGTTTCTTATATTGCTATCTTTAGGGAATGAATGAAAAACTTAAGTCCTTTATTTTTTTGTGTCACTATTACATTGAGGAACGCAGCAATTATACTGCATGAGTGCTTCTCTATGATGACAGCTGACTTCTAAGCCTAACTAATACCAACAACAGAAGTGCTGCTTCCTACAGTGTAGATGATCTATTAATTACAATAGCATCAATTAGTATGAATTAGAGGAAACTAGTAGTAACTTTGTACCATTGCGAAAATGTTAAAAAGATTACATATTCAATCTGAGATACTTTCCAGACTAGTTTTCATTGCAGGACAAACAAACTCAAATCTAAGACAGTCCCACATAATCCAGAATATCTGGGCACTTTATCCTTATCCACATTATCCAGTTTTAAAAACAATTTTTGCAAAATCTTAATATATGAGAACCTCAATTTAATCCTTCTTACTGTGGCTCAATCTGTTAAAATCAATTTGTTATTGCAATTAAAATTATTCTCATTGCTTTAAAATTGTCATAATGCTACTATTTGTGTAAATTCTATAAATTCATGGAAAAATCTATATATATATCTATATGTATGGGTTACAGAAAATCAGAACCTTATCTGTATTAAATTTTTTTGAGGTCAATAATACGAATTTTCTAATTTTTGATGATTTAATGATAAAACTATTTGTCATTTTTTTATTTATTGTTAAAAAATTGTATTTTTTAAATTAGCAATTGCATACCAATAGACTGATGAAGGATAGATTCATAGATATTTTGTACAACAGGATCACATGTACTTATTATGTATTTTGGATGTTTTTAATATCCAAAATGCATTTGTGATCCTGATGTACAAAATATTTATAAATAAAGATCTTATGTTTTTCTTCTATTAAGAATATGTCTTGTCGCTGATTAAAACTTGAGAATTTTAACATTCACATTTTAGTGAAAATTTATCTACTTAATGAACCACTTCCATGTTCATCTCTAATTTAAAATGCATTTGGTAACATTAAATAAACTCACTGCTGTCTTATAATTATATAAATAATAGGCATTATTTACTTATATAAATGAGCAGAAATACAATCTTATTTTATTAATTTTATGATAATGTATATAGCAGTATATTATACAGTACAAGTTGAGTATTCCAATCTGAAATATTCCAAAAAGTGCCTAACAAACTATATGGTTTTACAGGCAGGAGGTGCTAAGGAGAGTGCTTTCAGATGTGATCCTGGCCTTTAAAGTTTGCTATGTTTATTTATTTTATATAGTAGAACTCTGGTCTTATGTAACAGGGTTAGTTTTGTAGTAGCAGCTGAGGAAGACACCAAGTGCATTGAAAACATTTCTGAATAAAGTTTTTGACTGCTAAAGAGCTTTGCATTTTACTTTTATTTTTGTTTTGTGCAGTCTTGTTGAACTTTTATTATCTGTAACTTTGCTTTCAAAGGAGGGAATCCTTTGGGATAGAATAATAACTCACTATTGTGCCATGAAAAATGATGCAATAGTGTGCATGCTTAAAAGCAAACAATAAGCCAAATAAGTAAGATAAATCCAGAGCCGTAACAATGATTTTGGCGCCCTTGGCAAATATCAAATATGGCACCCCTTTATGTCTTTTTTGCGAACATGAAGAAAGTTTTGCTTCACGTTCCAAGTGCCCTTCAGATTTTTGCGCCCTTGGCAAATGTCCTGTTGCCAATCCCTTGGTACGGTCCTGGATAAATCGCTTATTCAAAAACGTTTTTGTCTATCCACATAGCCTGCTTCAGTTGTAATACAAGCTACATGGATAGCCAAAAAATTTTTGAATAAACGATTTATCTTACTTATTTGGCTTATTGTTTGCTTTTATTTAATATCTAAAATAAGAAGTTTTCCTGTATGTGTGCTTCTGGTACACTGTTGTTATTCAATAAATAGTCAAATATCAAGATGTAATCCTTGAATTTCTACAAGAGTCAAAATGTTTTGTTATTATTAATAATTCAGGATGGATTAAAGTCAGGTTATTAGAAATGACAAAGACAAAATCGACCCTCATTATTTTCCGAGTGTTTACGAAATACCTGTGTATGACAGAGAAGCACAGAAAAACGCTAAATATATCGGGTACACGTGTCGTTCCCTGAGAAAACGTATCCCAGAGCACATAAGAGACATTAGAAATAATGCACCGACTACATCCTTAGCACAACATGCTATGATAACAGACCTACAGGTAGAGTGGGACAACGCAAAACTACTATCAAAACATGAAGATCCTAGGAAAGGAAAAATCGCAGAGGCACTTACAATATATAAGGAAAGAAATAAAAAGGTGAAACCTATTAACAAAATCGACCCTTCCACAATTAACAATGCTTGGAAATGGTGCATGACCAAGAAATAACATCGACACCTTTTATATGTAATATGTTAAACATGTGTTAACATAAGTTAATTGTATTAACATTATGTTATTTTATTTTATTAATTTTATTAGCATTATGTTAATTTCTTAATCTATTATTGTTATTCTTATTTTGACATCTAAAGCTGATATATATACCTGATGTTATTAATTATTAATAGTTTTTGTTAATTAACATGTAATCATTCCGATGAAAAATACTAATACTGATATTTACATAAATTAAGTTATAATTTTGTAATAATGTTGCTAGGGCAACGAAAATCTTCAAAAATATTTGTAGAATTCTGTTAGCGTTCGATGGAATGTATAAAATTTGATTTTATAATGAGTTTGTAGCTGAGGAGGATTCCAATAAAGAATCGAAAGCGCTTCTACCATGTTAACTAGTGTGTTAAATTTTTGTGAAAGTTCCTGCCTTTAGTGCTAGTATGATTATTAGATGTCAGGTACTAGTTTAATAAAAATGGTTCTATTGATATTTTTTCTTTTGCAGACCTTTAAGAACAAAACAGAAGTGCATGTAGCAATAGTTATCTGGCAAATCCAAGGAAAGGAGTGTAATAAAAAGTTTGAAAGGAAATTTGACAAAGTAGGACCCACTAATAAGACAACACATGAAACAAATTTAAACAACAAGTTGAAATTTAATTTCAATTTAAATGATGAAAATAAAAAAGATGAATGCTACAAATCAAATCATCAATGAAAATCTGTGCATTATCTTTATGCAGCAGCACATGGAAGATTGTGTGTGTGCTGCTTTACAAAGAAAAATGCACAAATTTTCATTGATGATTTGATTCACAGCATTCATATTATCCTCTAACATACATTGTCATCTTTTTTATTTTCATCATTTAAATTGAAATTAAATTTCAACTTCAACAAAACAGTTCAACAAAACAAAGTAGGATCCACAAATAAGATGATACATGAAACAAATTTAAATTTGTTTCATGTATCATCTTATTTGTGGATCCTACTTTGTTGAATTTCCTTTCAAACTTTTCATTGCACTTCTTTCCTTAGATTTGCCAGATAAGTATTGTTACATGCATTTCTGTTTTCATCTGAAGGGTCTGCAAAAGAAAAACATTTAAATTAAACCAGTTTTATTAAAATAGTACTCAACTTTATGCCATCCTGTATAAAAATTAAGGAATAAAAAAATTAAATTAAAATCGTAGTTCCTCTAAAAACAAGTGCAAAATGTTTGTGACTAAGTACTCTCTGTTATGTTGTTTATATATTGTTGAAAATGTCAAAAAAATCTGTTTAATGAATTTTTTCTCACTTCTCTTTAACTTCCCTATATTATGTATTTCAAAATTCAAAAAATTCAAAAATTTATAATATTCTCAATCCCAAGCATTTCAAATTGGGAATATTCAATCTGTATTAGTTTTTGATACAGTATGATAAACTTATATAGGGAATCATTAGATGGCAGACATTATTAGATTACAGTGCTACCCCATGAATTTTGTTTTTTAAAGGAGCTACAATTTTAATTTAATTTTTATATTATTAATAATAATAAAACTTTATTTTTTTGTGTCTTAATTTTTAAATTATTAATAATAATAAAACATTTTAGCTGTTGCAGAAATTTGAAGATTATATCTTTCTAATGATTCCCAATTTATAGGAATCATTGATTTGACTGCAAAAGAGATATGCAGCCACATTTGTTATAAATATATACAATTATTTTAATATTTTGCATCATCACTATATTTTTACATTTGACAGTTTCTAACATATGAATATATTATTAATGATTTTGTTACCAAGAAATATAGAAAATTATTAAACTCTATAAATTCTTTCAGTACTATTGCTAATTTTCTAAAATCTTAAGTTAACCAAAAGAAAATTTTAAATGAATAAAACAATGTATTTCTTTTGAACTTAAACTGCTACTAGTGCTTATTCTTTTGGTTATTAAACTCTTAATTTTCTGTAATTATTATAATATGTAATTAATTATGGAATAAATTTCATCATCATTAAAATTATTTTCTGATTTTTACTTTTTGTTATTAAAGAAATTAATTTCTCTGGATAATTCTCAAAATACTAATAAAAATTGGAGTGATGGACAATTAGCTACTAATTATTACATACATACATACATACATACATACATATACAGGGTGTCGAGCAAAGGACTCCCTGATTTCCTAATTATTACATACATACATACATACATACATACATACATATACAGGGTGTCGAGCAAAGGACTCCCTGACCGTTCAATTTTTTTATGTTTGCTTTTTTTAAAAACTAACACTAAAGTTGTTAAAAGTTGTCATGGAAATGAAATATCATTTGGTCAATCAATGGATATTAAACACTGTATCAATGAAATCATTTAGAACAGTTTTTCATTTTATTACAAATGCAGAAAAGTACACATTTTCAAATAAAACATCTTAATGCATTTTCAAATAAAATAAAGTACTTCCCATAGTTGCCATTATGCTATTGCCAGTGCTTTGCTTGATGCTTTGACAATTTATCTCTTAATTACTCATGTAGTTATGACCATATAATGCTGCATTTTGCCTAAATTAATAATAACATAGATTAATTTGTAAATAATAAATTAAAATTTTCCTAATAAATGCTCAAAATCAGTTTTCAGACAAAATGATTGAATACCTATTATTAAGCTTATCTAACCTTGTTGCTTAGAAAAAATAAATGGAATAGTCCAAAGCCCTGTAAACTTAAATTCACGCCTGAACCCATTAATCTCATTGATTTGTAAGTATTGTAAGGAAGCTGAACATCTTCCGCCTAGATGAACACTTTTTTGAAACCAACTGTACATTTGTACTATTTGCTGTTCTAAATTCAGCCTTAAGCCTGGAATTCACTATACCAGAAAACTGAAATTGATAACATAAACTGAAATGAGCAAAATTATGTTTCAGGTTACTTTCAGTTTCTGCTTAAGCTCCACATAAACATAGTTCTATCGATTTGTTTATATAGCACCATCTAGTGTCCATATACATATTCAAGTTGGATGATGCATCGATGACTAATGGTCTGCCTCTCTAAACTACGACATCAACAACAAGTAAATTAAAAAGCAAAACATCAAAATTATAAGTCATTACCTTTTTTAAGATTTGTATAATCTCTTTTATTTTAAACAGCGAAAGAAATTAATAAAATAATTGCTTTTTATTATTCGTAGCATTAAATGCATAGAACCTAAAAGTCTTGAACTGAAAATTTTTCTTGGTCTGTGCACCACCTGCAAAGTCGCTGATTAGAACAAAAGTCACTAATTCTAATTATAACTAGGTCTAACAGTTTGCTTCTATCGATTTGTTTATATAGCACCTTCTAGTGTCCATATACATATTCAAGTTGGAGGATGCATCTATGACTAATGGTCTGCCTCTCTAAACTACGACACCAACAACAAGTAAATTAAAAAGCAAAACATCAAAATTATAAGTCATTACCTTTTTTAAGATCTTATCTACTGACATCTCTCTGATTGGCTATGTAGTTAGACCTGAAACTGAAACGTTAAATTTATTTATACTGTACTTTCAGGTGAGTTTCTGGCGAAGATACAGCGTACAAACCGGAAGCTGCATCAGTTTCAGTTTCAGGCATGTTTTCAGGTGTAGTGGATTCCAGGCCTTAAACTTAAACTGTCATCTGTAAAAGATTTTCTAAGTTGTTCTGTTCATGCCTCATTATTCCAAATAATAAAAGTGTTGTTTACATTTATAAATAAAAACTAACTTGCTTTTTCTCAAACATCAAAACTTAAAATTGTTCATAAATCTGCTACATTCTTTTTACAAAAAGAATGTAGCAGATAGACTATAGTACTGAAGAGGGACTAAAAAATAGTCCGAAAACGTTATGCAGTGAATAAATCTGTAAAATAACTTGCATATAGAGCTGATTTATGAACAATTTTAAGTTTTGATGTGTTGTTTACATACCTGGTGTAAAGGATATCTGTATTAAACCTCTAGTATTCTTCCTTCAGCATGTGTAAGGACTAGTTCAGCTAATACACTGGCTATTGGACTGCTTGTTAGCATTCCTTTTGTCTACTTATAGAAATTACCTCTGAATAAATAACATAATTCATAACAGATGATGCTAGTCAGGCTTCTAAGAATTTTTGCTTTACATATTGAGTCTGGAATATTCTGTAAAAGGAATCCTATAAAAGAGAAGGCATCAGGAGATAAGTTTAAAGATGAATATAGATTCTGAAAGTCCATTGTGATCATAATTTATTTTATATATGGATTCAATTCTTGGAGTCTCTTTAGGAAATCATCAGATGTAGTGACAATCTTATTGTAATTCTTCCTGTGCATCATTCTGTTGAAGGTTTTTTAGATTATATAAAGGCAAATATCATTTTTCTATTATTAGGCCTATTGTATAGGGCTCTTTATGAATTTTCAAGTATCCAAATAATCTTGGGCATACTGTATTATATACTTTTTCTCCTCTCAAGATTTGCTGAAAATTCTTGTTTGCCATCAATTTATCAGCTTTCTTTGCAAGTTTTTTCATCTGTCTCAATAGTTTCTGATTTCTGTAATTCCAAGTTTAAATATGCCTTGTGTCTAAACTCATACTTAAGGTTACAAATTAATGAAAATGTTTTGCATTTTTAAATGAAGTATGCTTGAAAGCAATATTTCCTTGCTCTAACACTACTTGTTTTATCAATTTGCTTAACATTGAGGTTTTAAGAGTAATTATATGTCAAAACAAAAAATAAATAGAATGTTCAAGCTTTTGTATACTGACAATTAATAAAATTAAGTCTAATTAATATGCAAAAAATTAAAATTATCATATCGCTTAATTTTTGTTCAAAATCTTTTGAAATTTTTGCAATTTATTATGTTTATTATTATCTTTCTAATGGTATGTATTTTTTTTTAAATATAAATTTGGAAGTTTTCTTTCTGTATATGAGATTGCTGAAAACACAATTTTTTTTTTACATGAAGTTTTTTAGCCATCCAATTAAATAACTGCTATCTTTGGATAGTGGCTGGTCTTCTGAATAATAGTTTAGTATATGTAAGCCTTGAAGAGCAGTGAAATTAGTATCATCATCTTTAAGAAACTTAAAACTAGTGAACTGTTGCAGGTCTATTTTTAATTAATTAAATAATTTGTCTTCATTACTCTATGTTAATTATCATTTACTTAAATATATTTTTATATGGTAATAATTTTATTAATTTTAATAATGATATTGTCAGATTTGAATTGATTGTGATAAAAAAATAAAATAACTCTATTTTGTCAGAAGTTCACATAATTAAGAGTCATTAACCAAAGCCTGTGTCGTTAACCAAGACATTTTTTTTACAGTCACTTGTCATTAACCAAGAACATCATTATCTGAGGCCATTATTAACTAACACACCACTGTAGTTATAATTTTTAACTGTAACAAATAAAATGATGGTAATTCTCGTATTATATACTTTGTTATATACAGAGATCATATTAACCATTGTGATGGTATGTTAATAGGAGGATTGTCATTTATGACATAGAACTTCTTTTTAAATTGTTCAATAATAATGGATTCTGCCATTCTAACATAATATGCCTTATCTACTATTATGACTACTCGCATCTGACTCCATTCAATGTTGACGTCATATTGATAGAAATGTTTGACAAGTGCTGTGTTAAAGGCTGCCTTTTTTATACTTCATTTGTGTTCCCATAATCTAGTGTCTAGGTTTCTTATTGTACTTCCTATACATTCCACTTGAAATTTGGTGCTTATTGATTTTATTTATTTACATTAAATTTTTGAAATATTATTATTATTATTATTAATTTATATTTATTGATATGTTTTTCCTTAATTTTGATAATTTTTAATTTATTAATAAAATCCAATTAATATGCAAAAAATGAATATTAATTAAGATATGTCAAGTAATTATTTCAAAATGTACATAAATTTATTGAAATATTACCATTATTATTAATTTATATTTATTGATATGTTTTTCCTTAATTTTGATAATTTTTAATTTAACATTTTAGAAATTTTTGAATTTATATCAAAAAAATTTAATGTAAACAAATCAAAAACAAAAATTGTCTTCTCTCATACATGCAACTATAATATTATTTGCTTTTGTTGGACTCCCTGATAGTTGATTCTCAATAGATACACCAATCTCAATAGCATATTTTCCAGAAAGTAATAGGCTTGGAAGGAAAAGTGTAGAAAAGTATTGGTGGCAATAAAACTGCTCTTTTAATGGCAAATCTTTTGTTTATATTATTATTATTTTTTTTTTTTGACAAAAATACATCAAAATTGAAGTAATAAATTATAGATTAAAATTTAAAGATTTTATAGTTCACACTATAAAAAATTAATTTTTACAGAAAATTTGGATAATTAACTTTTTTCAACATATAATCAGAATAACATAAACACTAATCTAGAATAAAGAGAAAGAAAGGGAGAAAAAAGAGAATTTTCCAAAAAAATACTTAATTAAATAAATTTTCATAAAACCATTTAAAATAAGAAATTTTGACTAATGGTATAATTTGCCAGTAGTTCGTAAGACATGTCATCATCACTTTTCTCTGAATGTTTTATTTTTATTTTGCCATATATATGTGCATACTTTTCATTGTAATTGACTTAAGAAAAACAACATTGAAATTTAAAATATTATGATTAAAAACATTTAGGAACCATCAACAGAAACTTGTTATGATCCTTTTTCAAAAACCCTAAAAATACAACTGTAATAAACCAATTATAACCTGTGAAATTGTATTTATAAAATTATGTTGTTTGTCCCTGCCATAAGTAGTAAATCCATCAATGGCATACAAGAGATTAAAGTCAAATCCATCAAAATAGGATCCTATTATTTCAGAAACATGGAATCTGAATTCTATGCTTTCATGCATTTAGGGTAGAATTGAATGAGTCAAGCCTGAATACCTAAAAAATCTGGAGATATAATACCCAAAATTTAATATGAATATTATATAATGAAAATACAATATATTTCTATCCTGGTACAATTCAGCCATCCAGTCAGTTAGCTGTCATTATTGCAAAACCATTGAAGGTAGCATAATAATTATGAATTTTTGTTGTAAATAATCACTGTCATGAGTTGGATTGTTGTAAGTTGGAGACCTTCCTTATATACATTTGGTAAAGTTAACTATAGAATAGATCTGAATGCTGAAACTTCATAGAGAGAACAGTATTTACTTGGTAATCTTGATTACTTTCTAAATTTTAGTCAGTATTCAGATAGCAATAATTATATAATCCCAATATTTTTTTAAATTTAAAAAAATTTTGTGAAATCCAAAAGTTCATGATTGGTATATGATTTATGTTATCCCATAAACTTACTTTTTGCTTTATAATTTTTGTTTATATTTATAAAAATTAAATTTCTGAATTACTAATAGACAATTTATATTTTTATTCTAAGGCTCTTAGAGTAATGTCAAAAATAATGAAGGAATGCTGGTATCATAATGCTGCTTCAAGATTAACTGCCCTTCGTGTGAAAAAGACCATTGCTAACTTTGGTGTACAGGAAGATCTGAAAATATGACTATGTGCCTCCATAATCAGTTCAAAGGCATGTTCATAGCTCAGTACAACTTTCCACCATCAAATGGAAAGATTGTAACTTGCTTTAATGGATGTATAAAATGGTAAAAAAAATTTTGATGTGCAAATTTTGATTGGACTTCCAAAAAATAATGCTTGAATTGCATGGAATGTTTTATTTCATAATGTAAATAGACAAAACATACTTATAAAGACTATTGGTGCTCATTGTAGTGCCATTTTGAAATTGAAACTATCTTAAAGCATAAGGAAACATTTCCTGAAGGCAGATATATATAATTTCCTGATATTTATGAGCAAGTTGTTATAGTGAGTACAACAAAAACTGAAAATATCATCCTATATTTTATTTTTAAAGTTTAACTTTATTAAAATTTGTAAATTCCAAGATTAATAATGTTATAATACAATACCTTCACATTAATTTTTTTTATTTTTGTTAATAGTTGATTCCATAGTAATATAAGTTATTAAACCCTTTTTGCACACAAAAAATGCAAAAACTAATCTTCAAATCATAATATTTTTTATAATAAATGACTGCTAGTCATGTCATGACTTTAAATGCTGCCATTTTTATGAAAAACACTCATATGAAAAATGTTCTGCTTTAAATAATAATCAGTCTAAAATTTTGTCATTTGTAAATTTGTGTGCACTAAGGGTTTATTGTTTTTGTTTTGTTTTTTTATGTATATTTTGATTGTTATGTTATACTTAAAAAGAAAAATACAGCACATTTGAATTTTTCTACAAACATAAAAATAATTAAAATATGATAAAATATTTATTTCTTTATGGAGGATAGTTATCTGGATGATATTTATAAATACTGTAGAATGAGCAGCTATTTTTCTTTTCTTTAGAAAATATTAGTACAGCTTAGTCAACTAACAGTTTAACTGCTCAATGTTTCACATGTATAGTTAAGAAAGGGAAAAATTGAAAATAATAATTAGGCAACTACTATGCACTTTTATAAAAATGAGAAATGATATTGGTGCTAAGATCTGCAAAATGATGATTACTTTCTGTACAAAATAAATAACAATAATAATAATAATTGTTCTTTTAGATATTTAATTATTAATGGTCTGTAAGGCATTGTCTGTCAAGTGTTTGATTGTTATCTAAATTAAAAAAAAGTCATTTCAATATTAAGAAGATTTTGTATCATAGGTGTACAAAATTTCAGATTAACAAGAAAAATATAAAAAATGTACTTTTGTGTGCTATTCTGAGCTCTTACAATAATCTATTATGGATGATAAAAACTAATTGTTTATGCTAGCTAACTTCTAGAGCTCATAATAGTATACTTTTACTATTTACATTTTTTTGCTAATAATGAGTCATTGAGTACAATTTAATATTGGGTTTGCCAATGTATATATTTATAAAATATATATAAATCTGCTACAAAATTCATCTACAATTTTACAGAAAAATATCTACTTTACAGTTAATATAAAGATAATTAAAAATTCAAGCTCTGAATTTTTCTAATTCTAAAATTATGATGTGATGATTATTATTCATTTTTTTATGCACTATTTAAGTTTTGTTTATTCATACACAGTTAAGTAATTAAATTACAATTGTACATAAAAATTTAATCATTTCATATTTGCTTCTATATATAAATTTTATTATTAAAATAATAATTCAACACACACAAACATACATTCATACACCACACACACATATTTTATTATATTATTATCACATTCCTTATTCATATGATCTGTATGGATAGATATTTAATATGTGAGAATGATTTGTTTTTACTTTGTTCAATGTGCAGTCAATTACAAACATATTGAGTAATAATTACTTAATATTTTTTGAAAAAATTAGAAAGTTTATAGTTTTGATAAGAATTAGTTTTTGATTGCACATTATTTAAAATAACAAAAAAAAATTCAAAGAATATTTTAAATGGCAGAGATTGTATATAATTATATAATTGCATTTGAAATGGTTGATGACAATGATATTTAATGTATGTTGTAAACATAATATGTAAAGAATGGAAGACTGTTGTTTATAATGGAGTGTATGTAAGAATAGACAGACTGATTCATTTTTTAATTTGTAAAAGAAGATATTAATTTTTTGTATGTTTAAAATTTATTTTTATTTGTCATGGAAATGTAAAACATAATTTATTATATCTTCTGGCATAGAGAATTTTCTGATATCAATATATACTTTATCATAAAACTTCAAAATGTATAATAAAATGCAGGATATAAATTCTGCATTTATAATATACTGTAATTGAATTTGATTTTAGATAGAGTTTTCGAAAGGACAGACTATATATAATGTTCTTCTAAAAGAACAATTTTGTTTGTGTTTGTTTCCACTTTTTAACCTACTCTGTGCCTTTAAACATTACTTCAGTAATGCAAGATCTGTTCTTGTGCAGATATAACACTTCATACTGACAGTCTCTCTAAAAATGTTCCTTAGAGTTCATAATTACAATTCACTTTATCCTTCCAGTTAATCTTTTTTGATAGTACAGTCAATAGAATGTCATTAATTGACATTTGGATTAAACATGTCCATATTTACTAGCATGATAATCTAAGTACTTCCATATTTTAACAATTTTACATTGATCTAGGTATCACGATGTAAAAGCATAATTGTATTATCATTGTCATTTAAATATATTTACCCATTACTGATAGCTATTAGCTCAAAGTATTTAGAATTGGTCATCTATTAATGTAACAAATTATTCATTTTGATATGTGTGAGTATGCATTTGAGTGTATGTATATATGTGTATAAAAATCACTATCTGGCCCTTGTAGTGCATAATTTTTTTCTTTTTCAGCACTACTTAGCAGGATTTATCCTGATTAAATATAACTAGTAGTTTAGAATAAAGTACTGGTATTATTGTGTCTATTATAGGCTTAAGAGATTAAGAAAAACGCAACATATTTAGTATATAAAGTTTCATTTCTTTTGAATTTTTGTATGTCCTCTCCTTTATAATTTTTATAAAAAATTTTAAATTTATGGTTATGTTTCTTTTTTCTCTTCATTTGTTTCTTGTTATATTCATTTTGTATAAACTATTATGTGGTGTTATGGTGCATTAATTAACCATAACAAAATTTACTTTATTGGATTATTTTATTGATATCAGATGACCTCTTCATAGCCTTGAAACTTTGCCTAAAATCATATTACTGTTTAGATATAAGGACAATATTCTGCTTGGTATAGAAATATTCTGAATTAGTGAATTAATTTTGATAATAAGATGCTGTCCAAAATTCAGCAATAGGTACTGTAATTTGACAATGTGCTAAATGTACAATTCCACATACAAATTGTCCAAGCTTGAACAGTATCATGGTGCAAAGATCTACTTAGAATATTTATATTTGTGCCTTTAAACAAACAACAAAAAAAAACATTTAGTTAAAATTTTAGATGTTTTGTGAATTTCATAATTGATCTTGTTATATACACAATGATGTTACCTGATGGAAATAAGTACACAAAGTATTTTATCACTTGCTGTTGAAGAAAAATCTGTCCATAATGTTTAACTATTGGTTGTTTTTTTATGTCTAATAATGTCATGTGCTTCAATTCATCTTTCATTAGATCTACGTTTAATAGATCACAGTGAAATACTAACATAAATTGGCTACCTCTAACTTTATTGGACTGATTCAAGCTCAAATTCATTATTGGAAATGGAAGTTTTAGTGGAGTTTTAACAGGAAAAAAAAATCTATGTAATGATATATTTATAGCCAATACTTGATAATATGTCATTATTAATGATATTTTAGTAAATGCTTAAAATTAATATATTTATTGAAAAAATTGTGTCGGAAAAAATAATAATTGTAACATCAATCTATTTAAGAACAAATTTTTCTAACACAAGATTTAATAATTAATGTTAACATAATGTAAAAAGTTTTAGATATGTAGCTTTATTTTATAAAAAATTAATACAGTCACCTTTAAAAATTTGGCTAAATTGCTAAAAAGTTATCATCAATTAGATTTTATAAATTTTGAAATTTAAATTATTATAGAAATGAATATAACAATTTAAATTGTAAGTGCAATTACACTTGCTGCATATCATAGACTTTACTTTTAAAATTACTTGAACTATAAAATGTTTTAATAGAATATTAAAAATAATAAACTTAATTATAACAATATGATGTACAATAAATTCACAATGTATTTTAATATTGCATAGAAGTCAGTGACTATAGAAATGTTTATTTTATTGAAATTTTATAACTGTCTAGCAGCAAAAAAAACATTCATGTGATTCTAAATGAATTTCTTATAATCTTTTTTGTTTATGTATGTATGTGTGTACATGTATATTTGTAAAATGAATGGTGAATATAGTTATAGTAAATATAAATAATGAAATAAATAGTATAGATTATGTTTTATGTTTAAACTCCACATAAAACTTCCAAATATCATCCAAGTTAGCTACTGAAGTCTCAGGTTTGTTTATGTGGACCATATTTAAGTAGATAACATTCCCTCCACTTCAAAGCAAGTTTGGTAGGAGAAAATGTGTTGCTAAAATTACAATACTTTAAACCTGTATTTTCTGACAGCAGTTTCATTATTCTTTATTTTAATATATATTATAAATCATTCCTAATAAAGTTCAAATGTGAAAGTTCTGAACAGTTACATTAGAGTAAAAAACTGATATTGGCAAAATTGCTATCAATTTGAGATTTTATTTTGCATGAGATTCATTAGAGGTCAGAATTTGTATAATTGTGTAAGATATTCATTTAGTATGGCATATAATTCTGTTTGCATCCAAATATTTCTTGTAAAAAGAAACAGCTTATTATTGCATATTAAAATGTTTCTCAAAATATTAATTTTGTCTGGATTATTTCTTTATTATGTAAGTTTACAAATGATTTGTTAATTATTTATTTAAATACTGCTATAATTTCATTGTTTTAATAATTAAAATTATTGTAAGTTAAAATACCAAAAACAATTCTTTATTTCTTAGATTAAAAAACTTAGTTTAACATTAAAAAAATCAACCTTGTTTTGATTGATTTGATATTTTCATAGAAATTTCCAACATTAAATAATAGTAATATCTTATGTAAAATCTATGAAGATTATATGAAATCTAGAAAGTAAGAAAATTATTAACTGGTTTCCATTACATATATGAAAGAAAAGTCAAATATAAGAAAATTTATTTTGATTGATTAAACTTTTGGGATTTTCAATTAAAATGTGATTTTTCTATGACTTGCAAATCAATGTTGCTATTTTAAGTTTTCAGTGTTTAATTGGTCAGTTAGAGAATAAAAAATTATGTAAGTTTTATGAATCAGCTAATGACATATTAAAAATTTTATTTCAATTTTCAACAGATGATGATTTCATACATAATATATTTATATGAATTAATTCACACATTTTAAATAATTAAAGTAAATTATTTATTATAATAAATATAACATTTATAATTTAAAACATATTTACAACCAATGGATCAAAGCGTAATAATAAATCTTAAAATGCATTATCGAAAAACAGATTCTCAAGAAACTAATTTTTGTACTTGAAAATGATCAACCCATTGACAATGCATCGAAAACAGATTCCCAAGAAACTAATTTTTGTACTTGAAAACGATCAACCCATTGACAATGTAATTCTCAGAGTGTGTATATCAGACGTAGCAAAAGTGTGTCAAAATGACATAGTTGAAATAACAATACAGAATTGCTTCATAAAAGCCGGCTTCTCTGAAAAGCTGTTGTGAAGAAGTAAATGTACTGTCACACATTGAGGACTGTTGGAACCAGTTACAGTCAACAGGCCCAATAAATAACAAAATCTCACTTAATGAATATTTGAATGTGGATGATGACGTTATCGTAGCAAAATATCCGACAGATGATGACATTTTAAGTTCAATAAAAAATAGTGAAAATCAAGATAAATACAATGAGGCAGATGAAATAGAAGTTCCTAAACCTTTCAAAAAAGAAATAATGGCTGATTCACCAAGGGTTTCGAATTGCAGAAAATGTGCCCAACAATATTTTTGAGTCGCTCAATAAATGTGAACATTTTTATGAGGAATCTGCATTGAATTTACTTCAGCAAGATATTTGAAATTACTTTACATCTGATAATTAAATACTGCCTCGATCCTTGACCGGAAATGATGACATGCCCTGCGCAATGCCTGCTTGTCCAGGTTTGAAAACGCTGCCTCAATAGTGGCCTGGAGAGATGCCACATTAGGATGTCTCAACCTATTAGAAACCCTTTCAACAACGCTCCATACGTAATAGTCCAAAAGGATTCAAATCTGGACTGTTAGGAGGCCAGAATTCTTTAGGAAGCAAGTTGCAGCAAGCACTCTCTTTGTTTTAGCGGCATCAGACAGCATCTGTCATACTTTTAAGTAGGATTTGTACTGTAGGTCCTCTTCTGCAATTCGACGCATTGTGGCCGTTTTAGTGGCATCAGACAGCATCTGTCATACTTTTATGACACTTGTACATAGGTCCTCTTCTACAATTCGACGCATTGTGGCCTCACTCACACCTAAGTTTTAGTGGCATCAGACAGCATCTGTCATACTTTTATGACACTTGTACATTTAGACAGCATCTGTCGTACTTTTATGACATAGGACTTGTACCGTAGGTCTTATTCCGCAATTCGACGCATTGTGGCCTCACTCACACCCAATGTTTTTGATAGCATCTGTCGTACTTTTATGACGTAGGACTTGTACCGTAGGTCCTCTTCGCAATTCGTGTATTGAGGCCTCATTCACACCCAATGTTTTTGCCAACTGCCTGAGAGATTGCCCTGAATCTTCTGAGATGAGCTCTTGAGCTCATTGGACAACTTCTGGTGTCCTTGACAATCTCCCCCTGGAATGGCTCTTCCTTGACTTCTCCGAATCTGCATATCTAGCAGCAACATTATAAACTGTCGCTCTTGGATAGTTAAAGAACTGAATTATTTCGGAAAGTGAACGTCCAGCACAAAGGCCTTCAATTATCTCTGCTCTCTGATTATATTCTGCACTCAATCTTAACTAATCAACTATTATGTACTTATCCTCAAATGCATCGTTTCTCTGGCTTACTAAAACGTCAGCAGAATCATAGCGCTGACGTCAAATATGGCGGGAAATTCAATTTAAAATTTGTCCGGATTTAGCTGACGCACCCTGTATATTTTTAAACATTAAAAAAATTCATTTGTATATATTTTCCCAAAACTTTTTTCAAATCATTTAAGTTGGAGTTTTCAAACAGTGAGCCACCATCGCCGCTGTCATGGGGCAGAAAAAAAGGCGATACGGACAAAATATCACTTAACTGCTATACTACATTAGAGAAAATTCAGGTTTCTATATAACGAAGTTTCTATATGTCGAAATTTTTCTAAGACACCTTCAATTTCGATATATGGAGGTCCGACTGTATATGAATATGTATGGTTATTCATAACATCTTTTTTTATGCTTAAATATCTGGTACTATGCAAATAGGATTGAATATATATAAATTGAGCACATTGTGACATCCTTGTGTTCAAAGCACATTTATTTTCTAACAGGTATATATTTCTTTTCAATTCTATTATTAAAAATATATGGATATGTTTGAAATATTTAATGAATAATATATGGATATGTTTATATTTAAATGAATTCAAAAATATTAATTTATTGGACATTTTTTTTCCAGATTTGTTGTGATAAATCTATTGACAAATTAAATTTTAAAGTTCAAAGTATATATAATTCAGTTCAAAATTTGATTGAAATTTTTATGTCTGAAATAAATAAATGTAGAGAAGATTCAATAAGAAAAGAAATTTATATTACAAATTTACGAAAAATATATTTTATTGATGATGATGCAGGTAATTTATTTATATAAAATTTAAGGCTGGTAAAATTCAGATTTTAATTCTTACATTTTGAGATATGAATGTACGTAGTCTATCTGGAAATCAACATCTGGCAGACTTTTAAACAAAACTTAGTTGTTATGGTAAACATTATTTATGCAAGTATGATCAATAACCAATTGGCTGCTTTCATGCAATCTGTGAAGCCATTTCATTTAGAGCTCTTTCTGTAGTGAACAAGTAAGTGTAGTCACCACTATTGAAGCTCCCATCAAAATACAAAATTCATACTGTTTAAGGGATGTGTAAGGGAATGGTCTTTCTTTATGACAATGTGCACTTGCACATAGCAACATGAGCACAAGGACTACTCAAGCAATTCTGATGAGAGCTGTTTGATCACCTGCCCTATTCCAAGATCTTGCAGCAAATGATTTCAAACAATTTGCAAAGATGAAATTGTGGTTGGGGATAGATAGTTTGAGGTTGACAAGAAACTGATGAAAGCTTAAGGAGTTGATTGAATCTCATAGGCAGCAATTGTCTATGATGAGGGCATACAAAAGCTTGTGCAACACTATGATAAATAGATGTAGATGTAGGAAAGAGGGGCTTTTTCAGCCCTAACACCATGATCACCAATGATTTATTGTGCATTCCTAACAGGATCATCCCATAAGAATTTCTCATCTTAATCACGAAAGACAGTATCTTCTTCAATGGGATTGTGATAAGATTTTCTGGTGCAGGAAAATGCAACCCAAAAAGATCATACCTTAGCCATGAAAGGGCCACACATTGGCCCTTTCATGGCTTTACCTTATGTGAGGAGGAATTTCATCCTCATCCTGATATCTACAAGTGGGGCTATTAACAATCCCAATTAAATGAAGATGCCTACTAAGATTATTACAGGGCTCCTTACAAGGAACTGTAGTGGTTTGTAAGGAGCCCTGTAATAATCCTAACTTCATTTTTATGCAGTGAAAGCCAGGGCCGTAACTAGGGCATGGTGAAAGCGGCATTTGCCACGGGTGCAGCTTGATTAGGGGCGCAAATTTTTTAATTGATTTCCATTATTTGCGAGCAAATGACTTTTTTCGATAAACTTTTTTTGCAGATATAGCGTTATGTTTTTCTCTCATTTTATTTCTTAGAAGAGGTAATTCATGGGTAAGAGCG
Organism: Olivierus martensii; assembly: GCA_000484575.1. Classification (NCBI taxonomy): domain Eukaryota; kingdom Metazoa; phylum Arthropoda; class Arachnida; order Scorpiones; family Buthidae; genus Olivierus; species Olivierus martensii. The sequence continues at coordinate 19,532 of AYEL01064534.1, forward strand.
GCCAAGTTGTATCCCAAATAAAGGCACCAGGTCAAGAAAGGGCGCTATTTTTATTGATAAAGTAAAAGTTTACAAAAGGGGCGCTATTTTTAAAAAAGTAAAAGCTTAGCTTAAAAGCTTAAAAGCTTAAAAGCTTAAAAGTAGCTTAAAGCTTAGCTTAAAAACTAGCTTAGCTTAAAAGTAAAGCTTTTATTTTTATAAAGTAAAAGTTTACAATGACTCGTTGGATTTCTGCCTCTTTAGTGAAAATTCATAGAAAGGCCAAAAGAAAAGTAATAAGAAAGGATTTGTACAAATCTATTTGTTCTCTCAACAAATATCTTACAGCAGATTCAAAATCAACTCATTTTGATGGAGATGAGTCAGTTTCAGCATTATTATCTTTAAATGAAAACAATGGGGGCGCAAGTTTGACCCTTGCCACAGGCACTGTGTACCCTACTTATGGCTCTGGTGAAAGCAACTCTTTAATTCTCTGTACAGAAGAATCTAAAATGAGAGCTTTTGCCTGCCTAAGACTAGGAGTAGACCTCCAGTAAATGAGATGCTGAGCTGTCAACCAGTCCTTGACGACCTGCCCAAATGAACAGATCTGATGCCCAGGGCAGGCTCAAGTGTAATAAAGGGATGAGAAGTTCCTTCCTTGGCAAGTCCATCAGCAAGTTCATTGCCCTTAAATCCTTTGTGGCCTGGCACCCAAACAAGTTGCTCCATGTTTCTGGTAGCCAGTTCCTTGATGAGAAGACATCATTCCCATATAAGCTTAGAATTAAAGCGGGAACTATCAAGTGCTTTAAGAGCAGTGTGATTAACAGATAGAATATAAATGTGTTTATTGACCTATCTCCTGTCAAGACTATTTTAACACTGGAAAGTAATTTACAACTGGAAGACAGTGGCAGTAATGTGATTAACAGATAGAATATAAATGTGTTTATTGACATATCTCCTGTCAAGACTATTTTAACACTGGAAAGTAATTTACAACTGGAAGACAGTGGCAAACCATCTGAGAGAATAGAAATAAGACATTCCTGTTCCCTCACAGTAAACCCCTGGCCCAACATCAGTGGTGGTTTTAGAACCATCCATATACCAGATCAAATCACCCTTGATACTGCACATAAATCCCCTTCCCCAGCTTTCCAAACTGGGAATAATATCAGTGAAGGGCCTGAAGAAGTTAAATCTAGACAGCATGTGATCCTTAACCATCTCAAGAATGTTACTGTGTAATTTGTCCCATTCAAAAGATAAATGCTCCACTTTGTGGGTCCAAGAAATTCCTTTCCCACAAGAATGGAACCTATAATAACCCTCCCAGGCACTCATCTTAACAAACAAATGCAAAGGAGGAAATGCCTAAGAGGACCTTAAGAGCAGCAGTAGGAGCAGTCTTCATAGCCCCAGTAATGCTCAGACAGGCCAACCTTTGAATCTTTCCAAGTTTGGTCCGGCAAGTCTTAAGTAAAACTCTTTGCCACCAAATAATGGCAGCATACTGTAATAATGGGTCTCACAACCTTGTTATATATCTAGTATGGCAGTCCAGGTTTAATTCCCCAAGTCTTACCGAAAATGCCCCTATAAGCCCATAGAGCTTTACGGGCTTTCCCAACAATATACTCCACATGTGGCTTCCAAGTCCATCCCTAGTCTAACATAAAATCAAGGTACATAATATTCAAACTAGCACAAAAGGCAGGAACTTTGAAAAACAACACCAGTTTTACAGTAGAAGAGCTTTCGATTCTTTATTTGAATCCTCCTCAGCTACTAATTACATTTTACAATCACAACTTTTATATATTCTATCGAACTAACAGAATTCTACAATTATTTTAAAGATTTTGTTGCCATAGCAACACTATTACAGATTTTAACGTATTACGGATTTTATGTATTACAGATTAATTAATGTAAATATTGGTATTTACATAAATTTTTTGTAATATGTTAAAATCTGTAATAGTGTTGCTATGGCAACAAAATCTTTAAAATAATTGTAGAATTCTGTTAGCGTTCGATAGAATATATAAAAGTTGTGATTGTAAAATGTAATTAGTAGCTGAGGAGGATTCAAATAAAGAATTGAAAGCACTTCTACTGTAAAACTGGTGTTGTTTTTCAAAGTTCCTGTTTTTTGTGCTAGTTTGAATATTATGTATCTTATCTAGTCAGTGTAGTATTCTCGTTAGTTATTTTTATAACATCAAGGTATTTGACCTGGGTAGAAAACTGCAACCTTTTGCCAGAGAATGATGATTCAGTTAATCAAGCACTATGATAACTGCTTCAATCTGCATGATGAATATATTGAGAAGTACTGTAGATATGTTAGAAAAATACAAAAAATTTACAAATAGTATATAATAAATTTTTTTCCTTCTTTCTTGTTCTCAAACAAATTGGATACAGTCTAGTATTAGGTTACAATATAAATGGCAATGAGTGGTGCAGAATAACTACTAATTTTGGACTTAACTGTATGAACTTTTAATAGCTTACAATTTTATAATTTAATTTTAATAAGTTTTGTTTTAACAATATTTATTACAATAACTGTTTTATTACTTTAATTATAATAATTGTTTTTATTAATTTAGTTTTAACATAACTGTGTTATATGCTATATATCAGGGGTGGCCAAACTAATGTCACTATGAGCCACATAGGAGAATTTCAAAATATTCAAGAGCCACATTTTCTTTCTGGATCAATGAAAACAGCATCAGTTTTTTGGTTAATCTTAATAATGATTTCAAAAATTGTTTATTTCAGATCATTTATTTTGTATAGATGCATCCCACTTTTTACAATAGATAAAAAATAATATATGTGTAATTTGTTTACCTTAAATAAGTATTTACTTTCATGGTATGGAGCCATATTGAAGGTACTAAAGAGCAGCAGAGCAGCCACCCCTCTATATATGCTTTAATTTTATGAATAACTAATTTTATTATAGTTTAATACTATAGTAATTTTACTAGCATCAAACTACTGTTGTCTTGGTAATGGCACTATGATGCTATAGAACTGCATATTTTAAAATTTTAAATTCCATTTGTCATTCTGTTTTCTTTTGTTCCATATTGTATATCTACTGATGTGGACTTTTTAAATCAAAACCATTTTAATTATGCACATGTTTTTACAATTAAATATGCACCTTCTACATATCTTGAGCTAGTTTATATTATTTCTTGTTTTTTTTTACTAACTCACCAGAGGTTGATTTCCAGATAACCATTATATTTTAAAAGTTTTTTATCTTAAAATTAAAAATTAAATATTTTAAATATAATTAATATAATGTAGAATTTAAAATGTTTTATAGATGAAACAATTATTCAAGAGTTTTGACATTAGGCTTATATTTAAAATATTATTATTTAGATTAAGTAACAATATTTTAAAGAATTAATTTATGATACAACATAATATAATTGTTTTATTCAATGGGCCCATCATACTAGCTATATCCCTATTTATGTTAGTCAAATGTCATGGCCCATTCCCATGCTTGTGATAACTGGAGTGACTCATGCAGGTATATTCTGTTCTAAAACTGATGCTGATCTGAGAATTAGGTTGAAAACGTTTTTTAGTAATAAATAAATTTTTTCCTAGTAATAGGCTTGATTTTATATAGTTTTATAATCAAGGATTGTGATATGTATAAATTTTATCTTTCCTATATATTTATCAAAAATTGATTCATAATTAACAAATATTAGATAAAATCATGCCCAACAAATGTGTGAAATTTCTAATGATATGTATAAATTTTATCTTTCCTATATATTTATCAAAAGTTGATTCATAATTAACAAATATTAGATAAAATCATGCCCAACAAATGTGTGAAATTTCTAAATGCCTCTCCTTTTATTTTACAAAATTCTTACAATCTCTTCATTAAATGAGATATTTCTACAAGATATGGATTAGCAATCATTCAGATTTAAAGTTTGAACCATGTACTATAAAACTTGCTCACACAATCTTGTAGTAACATAAAATTACAATTATTTTCTGATCTCATATATTTGTTTAAGAATTCACATTTTAAATTCAATAATGTGCTTTATATGTAGACCAAATATTTTCTTATAGGTCTCCTACTAACATCACTATTGGCTGAATTATTGATCAGAGCAGTGGAACATCCTACTATTCCCAAACTATTTTGCACCATATTGGATGTTATAAACACTATATAGATGATAATTACCTTCAAGCTATTAATATCTTATTAATAATTACAAGCTCTCACTGCATATTAAGACGAAATAGATTAAAAAAAAATACACTTAAATTTGTTGATATATACAATGTAAACATCTTACTTGTTAGTATTGGTTTGTAATGGAAAGAGATTTTATACAAAAAAGACAGTACATTTAACCCTTGATTTATTTGGTAGATTGATTCTACAAAAATATTGTGTAAATGAAAATCATGTAAATCAAGATTAACATTTGTGTAGAAAATGAGAGGATAACTTTTATAACACTTAAATAATTTATGTATTTTTTAAAATGAATTTTGACATTTTATTTTTATGTATAAATACATAATCAAATTTTAAGGATAATAAATCTGGCACAATAATAAAAAGGATGAGGGTGTGAAACCTTCAAAATTCATGAAAACATCCTTCAAAGAGCTTGTTGATATGCTGTTCTTCCTTTTCTTCTTCAATTTTTTTTAAATTACTTTTCCAAAAAGTTTTTTTTTTTTTTTTTTTTTGAATTAGTGTATCTAGCAATTAATGTTGTTATAATTTTTGAAATTGATAAAAAAGTCAACTTAATTTACTAAACATCATGTTTAATTAATAGAAAATAATTTATTTGAAAGATTAACATGATACATCTATTTTTTATTATTTATATATATTATATGTACAAGTTAATTGCCAATTCTCATAATAATTGAATGTTATGTAAAAATTAAAGATTATATAAATGATCTCTCCATCTCTATATTATATATATATATAATAGAACAACAATTGAGGAATTTGTTATTCATGGGTTGACTACCAGGTTTTTCGTAACAAACTTTTTAATAAACATATTTTTTATTTTTGTTATTCTTAAATTGCATTAAACTAAAATAGTACCAAATAAAGTGAAAATTTGTTGCATTTTTTCACTGCGCAAAATCAAAATTGTGCAGTTTGAGTATCATTCAAATCATAGATGCATTATATATTGGCCTATTATTTTCTATAGAGCTACTCAGTTATGTATATATTTATATTATCCCTTGATTCTCATGCTTATAAAGTGGAAGGCATATTACCTTAGCAAGTGATCTGAATATGAAAATATTGACTAAAGATCATTTTATTAATTTTTAGAGTTTTTCTTTACACACATTTTTAAATTTATCCCAACCAAGAATTTAATATTAAAAGATAGTCTTTTAAAACTACCTACAAATGCAAAATCATCAATACTAAAATAAATACTTCTTCCACAGTAAATATTTTATTAATAAATCTTGCAAAAAACTGCAGGCACCTGCATTCCCACTGCTGTGTTACTATCATCATAAAGTCCAGAAATTAAAGCAACCTCATTTATATATAATGATTTTCTTCTTTATGTAATTTTTACAAAAAGTTTTCTTATTTAAATTTTTTTAATGCTTCTATTAATTATAACTAACAACAGTAATGACAAAATTTTACTTTTAAAACAAATTTTTTTTTTCATTCTGTATGAAAAAATTCCACTGACATCACAATTTATATTTATAACCTTACATTTTAGTGATCTAAGAAAAGAGATTAACTTTTTTTTTACACATGCTAATTATATTAATCTTGGATATTTAGCAAGCAATATTATTAAAACAGTTAACAAAATAAAAAAAGAATATTATGAAGTATGTAATTGTAAAAAATAATATTGAATGACTAAATAACAAAAATTTTACAGTTTGCCTACACATATCATGCTTATATCCATTAAAATTTGCAAATTTGCACATACCATGCAAAATCCATTAAAAAAAAATTAAACAAAATATAATACTTTTTATAATCTTTTTTATAATTGGTTTGTTACCATGCTTATATCCATTAAAATTTGTAAAAAAAAATTAAACAAAATATAATACTTTTTATAATCTTTTTTATAATTGGTTTGTTAATTTATATTTTTATAGTCTTTATATAAATTAACACTGCATTTAGGCTATTAAGAAATAACAGAAATTAATCATGTTTAAAACATAAGGAATTGGTTTCATCCTCTTGTATGATATTTAAAATAATTTAACTGTTTCAAATATTGGGGTCAAACATTCAAATCCAAGATGACTCATACATGAGAAATTGTTATTTTTGGCAGTGGATAGAACTGGAGCTAAAAGTAACGACCATACCACACAAAGGCAGGCAACAGAAGAGGAATTTTATTTATATTATTAGTCAGTGACTGGGTACAAAGGTTAAAAATGTGAATAAGATTACATAAGATGTCCTAATGGAAAAAATTAGCACTAACAAAATAGTAAAAATGTTTGTATTTATAACTAACACCCTCCCTCAAACTATTTACTATTTTATGTTGGAATTGGTGTTAATCCTAGGTGATGGCAACAGAATTGATGTTTTAGTAACTGTGCAACATTCACACACCAAAAATTCATAAAAGTAATATTGGCCTCCACAGTAACCTCCTCTGGTTTTAAATTCCAGCTGGTCTTTCTTCAAATGATCACATTACCAATCTTTGTCTCTTTAAACTATGAATATTATTTTTCATTTTTTTTTTGTTGTTTTATCTTTAAGCTGTAATTTTTTGTTTTGTGATTTTGTTGCTAAGTTCATTATTTTAAATTTCATTTATCAAGCCATAAAAAATCACATCAGTACTAGATACAGCTTATGGGCTACCAGTTTGGAAATCCATAATTTAGATTATAAATTTTCATAAAGTTTATTAGAAAATATTTCTTATAATTTACATAAATTTTTTCTTAAGGTTGAAGAACCTGCAGAAGAGCCAGAAGATGAAGAAGAACAAAAGGATGATGATACAGAAGTATGTTTATTTAAAGTTTATTTTTATTGATACTTTATTTCTAACATATTTTTTACACACATTTTTTTAATTATAGGAGGATACATCAGAACATGATGAATTATGAAAATTAAACTTCATATAAATTCCATAATTTTTATATTTAATCATCAACATAAGTGTTTAAGCATCTGTTGATTAGATGTCAGTTCAAGTTTCAGATTTGAGTGTTAGTGTTTGGGCAGTTATTCTGTGAATGGCTTCCTTTAAAATTTAAAAAGAAACTCTTAAGTTACTTCAATTCAATACAGTTGGCCAATATTTTTATTTGTGAACAACTGAAATGACTTTTGTACAAATGTTTCCAGTGTAAACTACATCTGGGTTTTTTAGTTATATCTACTTGATTACTGAAATTTAGAGAATTGTCTAAATTTTTACATCTATCTCATTAAAACTGCACATTTTTTTTTTTTTACATTGGTATGAGAATTAAAATAAAAGAATAAAAGTGAAACTTTAAAACTTTTTTATTTATTAAAAATCTACACTTTAGGTTCAGTACTAAAATAAAAAAATTGTGGTTTAGTTTAGTTTATTTTACTTAGATTGAAACTTTGAAACAGATTTCGAAATAAATAAAATCATATATTGCATTTGTGATTTCATTTTCTGTACACAACGATGATAAAATGTTTAATTTCAGTATTAATGATATTAAAAAGTTGATTTTTCTAGAAATAATATGTAAAATCCTTCAAGAACAGTTTTTCCAATTAATTCATTTAGAGTGGCCTAGAGCAGTGATGCTAACTTTATATAACTTTAAATTTCAAAATTGCCATTCAGCATACTGGAATGGAAGTTGCCTTAAATTCAAAATATACTAGAAAGAATATCAAATTATTTTTGAAAGCAATTTAAAATATTCTCATGTAGCTGTAGCATTTAGGATATTTTACTTAAATACATTTTGTAATAATATTTAAAATCCTGAAAGATTCAGAATATAACAAATATGTTAAATAATCTGAATTTTTGCTTTATGAAAATTTCTTGTCTATATCATTTTATACAAAAGACTGCAGATCCAAATAATAAAATGGCAAGGTAATTGATGACTGACTTAGATTTATGAATGCTAATTACCATGTAACAAATATGATGACATTCTTTGCAATATATATTAATAAAAATAATTCATGCTGGTTTATAATTCAGAAAATTATTCCTATATTATTATTATTATTATTGATGATAATTTGCATATACTGAATAAGAAATTTGGTTCAAAGAAAACAATATCTGGATGATTATAGTTCTAGATAAAGCTTGTTTTCTGGTAAATATGATCTTATTTTCTCAAAAATAATTGTACTCAATTGCTTTCAAAGCAGCACAGAAGTAGGAATAATAGAAATTTAATTCCAAAAATTTAATGAATTACATAAACTTAACAATTGTCAATGATAGCACCATATTTTTAATAAATTATATATTTTTAACTATCTTTGATTTAATTCTTAATGTGAAAATGCTGCAATAAAGAATTTCTTCATTCACTCAAAACTTTGTATACTTGAGTGAAGGAAAATGGAGAGTATAAAATTTCCATTTTGAGTTATGCTCATTTTTGTACTGTTAATAAATTTTGAATATTTTCATATCAAGATTAATTAAACTAATTCTAATTTCATTTATATAAGTAAAAGAATAAGTATATTTTTAATATAATTTTTCAAAAGCAAAGCATCTTAATCATTGTCATCCACTACTAGAATTTTTCAGTTAAATGTGATTGTGAACAAATTCATGCATTTTAAATTTTAATTCACAATCAGCCTATCTTTTTTGATAACTGGCTTGAAGTGCTGTCACTCCAGCAAGTAGTAATTTCATATGGTTAAGAATTTTAATTTCTCATAATCTAGCATGCATTTTTTTGTACAGATAATATATAACGAAAAAAATTAACAATTTGTATTTTTGATTTTACGGTCAAAATATGCGTGACAAAAGAAATGATGTATATTTAACATTAAAATATTTATATAAAATCTATATATGGAATTCAAATTAACGATTGTAATTGTCATCAACTTCCAAAACGTTTTCAATGACGTTTACGACGATAATCTCAATACAGTATTTCAGTCATTTTGAATCTTAAATTTCACTTGGGCAATTATTTTATTTAAATGTTATCTAAAATTTGTAAAGTACTGGAAAAGTCGAGAATCCGTTTCAATTCAAAAAGATGTCACTTAAAAAGATGAAATATGCTTAAATGAAATTTGTAGTTTTCTAAATAAGAATTCGTTTGTCCTTGTTGTAAAAGTTCCTAGTTCGTACGGGTTACTTTTTTCAAATGTCCTTATGGAAAACCAGGAAATTAAACACCTTCCAAGGACGCTTAGTGGAAATTCGAAGAAAACGCTTTTAGCTATTATAGCATATATTCATATTTCAACTCATTTATTGTCTAAAATTTTATGTATTTAGTAATGACAGAACAGTTGATATGAAACTTGGATCCTAAGATCATTTTAATATATCCAAAAATATGTTCAGGATGCAACAATTGCAATTCGCAGTTAATTTTCAAAATGAGAACAAAAATGTGAATAATTCTCAATCATCATAAAAGATTTTTTTCAAGTCGGAAAACTACATTGAATAAATTATGCACAGGATACATCCTGGAAACTAAATATAGTTTAATTTTTGGATTTTGATGACTAATAATGCGTATAAATTATAAGAAATTTCATTTTTATATTTATACTTTTGATTTCCTTGAGAATGACTAATTGAAACTTTTAAGTTACATATTTTTAAATTTATCATTTAAGGATTTTAATTAAACTTACTTTTCCGATCATCGATAAAGAAAGGAAAATATTTTCCTATATATATTTAAGTAGCCTTGACTTTTCCAATCACGGATAAAAGAATAAAAAATAAATAATTAAAATTTTCCTATAATGTATTTTTAAGTAGCCTTGCATAATTCTTCATTGATGAAAACTTATTCAATTATATTTTTTTAAGAATATGGTAAATTCGAAGTATTATATTTAGAAAATGAAATAGTTAATAATAATTTAATTGTTTTTGAAACTTCAAAGATCTTACATAAAATTAATTTTATTTTGATTTTCAATATAATTTACCAGAATCAGATATATTTTAGCTTATTTTTCCTTCGGAAAGTAGATTCTGGTAAATCATTTCCGAAAGAGAGTAAGGTTTTTAAGATTATCATGTTGCCTATGACTCCCTCTAATCATTTTGAAACCGTGATTAATAACCCTTTATTTGAAATTATTTAAAAATAACGAACATTTAAACTTCAAAAATTAGGGAAAGCCTATTTGATTTTCTGATTTATATAAAATTTAACTATGTGGTTGTGCTATTAACGTCAAATTTTAAATAACATTAATTAACCCTGCAGATTCATCTACTTAAAAATGGCGGACATTCAATCTTTTGAAGTTTCCCTGCAATAAAAAATTTACTAAGATTTTTATTTTAATCATTGTCACTAGATAGCGCTAAATGAGTAAATCATATATAACAATTGTTAACATGCGATTTACTTATATTTTCCTACAATTTTTTAATATACTTTCGTTATTAACGCTCTATTCATTAGTTTAGTACCTTTTTTTTAAGTTTATATATTTATAATGCTAATGGAACAAATTTTTTTCATGTACTGTATTTGATGGTAAAGAATAAAATTAATTTTGGTAATTTAACTGCCGATATAGAGCATATACTGATCAGTATGCATCATATTTTTTATGTGAAATAATTTGTTAATATTATCCTTTTCAAAAATTAGAAAAAATAATAATTTGCTGTAATAATGGAACGGTAACTGATTTTTAAATTATTATTATTTTTTTATTTTTATTCGTTTGTTTAAAAATAAAAATTACTGTATTTTTAAAAACTTTACTGTTGTGGTATAATATTTTTCTATTTTTATATCATATAAAACCCAAAATTATTGAATATTAGATATAGTATTATATTCTTTAAAAATATTTGAATATCAGAAAAATCTTTAAAGTCATCATTAAGTTTATTTTTTTCTTTCTTTTTTGCTAACTCTTATGAAAATTTAACCAGAATCCTAATTTATCACTGATGATATCGCATTATTAAATTTTTTATAAAGATTTAGAATATTTGAAGTGTTTTACCCATTATTTTTTATTTTGTTTACGTTGCTTATACAGATGTCTTCCAGTTAAACTTCCTTTCTTTTTTTATTTAAAAAACTAAAAGCGATATTTAGTATTATAATTTAGAATATTGTCCAGCATAAATATGCTCATGTCCTTAAGTTATTTATTTATTTATTTTTTGTGCTCTATGGAGTTCCAAGGGCCTAATTTTTCTTCCTTTCTTACAATATTTAATAGCGCTTTAAAATAATCGAACTAATTTTAAAAAACAGCCTATGTTCTTATATTTAAGCTCATAGGAAATTATTGCTTAGGTATTAAAATTCTATTTAAAAATGCTTATTCATATCTGTTTTAAAATACTGTAGTTGTAGATTCATAATACGCTTATACTATATATATTGTACTAGCTTATAACCGAATCTCTTAATACTAGTTCATAACATTGTATTCAATGCGGAGCAAATATTTTTACAAGTCCATTTGATCCAACAATTTAGCTCTAACAGTGTAGAATTTTCCAAAAAAACGTTACATTTCAAAACACAAACTTCAAGTGGAAAATATCAAAAAGTTCATCATATTGTGACGCAATATGATATCGTAAATTTGACGTCAAATCAGAATTATATTGCATCACCTATATAACGTCTTATTGATGATAATATTTAATGTCACGTCATATATTTAATGTTAAATAGACCAATAGCCAGAAAATATATCTTTAAAATAGTACTCAATTTTCCAATTATTTCAATATTACTTAATATAAATTCTTATAATCTTATAAAAAATTTCGATGTAATCATTTAGCCAGATCTCGGGCAGAGATCAACTATCTATCTACTTGCTGCTAATTAATTTATGGAATTTTTCTAATTTTAATTTATTTTTAATTGAGTAATACAATCAGTAAGGTTGTTCCAAATAAATTTCTTTTTCATCATTTCTATTTTTCATTTCCTATCTTCTAGCATCTGTTGCGCATAGTTTAAACATGATTATAAAGCTTGATTACCCTAAATATATTTTTAAAATATTATTTCATAAATTATAAATTCCAGTTTTAAAAAATGATTAACTTTAAATTAATCTTTTTGGTAAGCATTATGCTGTACAAGTTCATTGTATTAATCTGAAGGCTATATTTTTATTTATATAGAATGTTTAACTACTTTAATTTACTTGAAATTCATTAAAATTTAAAAAAAAATTAATAAAAAACTAATAGAATCTCCTTGACATTGGTTACAATTCCGAGAAAATGGTCATTGAATCTCAATGCAAAAATGTGACAGCAGTAGATAAGAAAAATGTATGCAAGTAGATATCAAACAGGATCATTGTTAATAATAAGGTATATAGTATTACAACTGAAAAAACAAAACTATATTTAAGATTACAGTTAATATTTTAGTATTGTAAAAAGGATAATATAGTCTTATCTGGATATCAAGTTATATTTTTTATTACCTTTACTAACGAGAAATAGAAAAGATAAAGATATCTTTTACATATAAATTATCCATATAAATGTCAACAAAGAATTCTGTTTGGAAATAAATTTCTCTCCAAATTATAGTTTATCTTTGTTGTGATAAATAATAATATTCATTGCAAGATTTAATGTTGCATCTGTATTTTAGCATCTCTAAAAAGATGAACTAAATATTTCGTGTAATCTCATACTGTATTACTTTTTAGTAATTTTATTTAAAAAATAATTATTTGCAAAAAATATTTAAAATTTTTATGGTTAATTTAAATTCTACAACATGTGAAAAATAAAATTATAACTTTATACGTCCCAACATTGCTTATCATCCTACGAGTTCTTTCTCTCCGCCAACTCATACGATACTGGTTATGAGCTACTGTAATTATCTTGTAGTATGCAAGTTTTAAGTCAACAATGTTGTTATCCAGCCATATTTTTTTTTTGTCTATCCGTTTATCCGTTGTTCTTTTTTATATTCTTTGCCTGCTACATATTTATCGAACTATTCTATGAGGTAATTAATAAATTATAATTGACCAAAAATAATTCAAGCATGATATCAAATTATTAATATCGAACTTTTGAACATCAGCAAATGAATTTTTATTAAACTATTATATTTTACATTATCGAGATATAATAAGATGTCATAAAATTAAAGTAGCGTAAGTTAAATTGTGCAAGCATATAATATACTGTAGATTAGAACATAATTATTTTTCATTAAGAAACTCTTTATAATAGATTATCATTACTCAGTGTGTTCCAGAATAAATATCCCACTTGTTTGCTCTATCCAGCAGTGAACTTTGTATTGCAGCTAATGGTGGAAATTTTGAAAAATTATGAAATTTTTAAAATTCTCTCAATGTTTTATTTCAAGTATTAACTTATTTTGTTTACTTAATTCAATTTATGTGTCTAATAAAGGTTTTATTTCTTTAATTACTCCTCTTAAATTATTTTATAAGGGAATTAGGTTTGAAAAAATGGCAAATTGTATTTTTTTTGCCAATCAGGAATTAGCAACTAAACATCTAAAAATTTATCCATGTTTTCTAATGAAAAAAACGCGATAAAATTCTGTTTAGTGAAAGTTATAAAGCTATGCGGCTAACGTAATTTCAAGAGCTTCCTGAGCGAAAAGTCATAAAATCAAGTAATTCAAGCTGCAGCAATCTAACATTAATTATTTGATGCTGGATCATTTAACATAAATTCTTATAAGGGACTTGATATCAAAAATATATTGAAAGAATTTATTTGAATTACATTAAAAACAGCTGTATTGTAATTTTATAGCAAATTTTTTAAACTTTCACTTTATGCAACGATATGTTTAATTGATAATTGATAATTTTACTTAATAATAGTTTTAATCTACATTATAGATTTAAACTTACTCCAAAATTAAAATAATACCAAATGATACAAACAAAATATCAATAGAGTTATTAGCCGGAAGTTGATCCAAATATAGTAAGTGGTATCACATCACATGATCGTAATGGCTCAAGTGTGTTTGGCAGATATGAGCTTTGAGATAGAGATTCATTTTTCCGTGAAAAATGAACTAAATTTAAATCTGTAAACTGTTAATATGATTAATATTTTAAAAGATTTAGAATATGATATTGTATTTATCAAATGGTTATAGATCCAATTTTCAAATATTTGTTCGTTATCAGTGTAAATATAAAGCTAAAAAAGTTTATAAAACTTTAATTAGAAATATCCCAAGTTCTATACATCGTAGAAAATTGATTCAGACATTGCTAGAAATCAGAACTAGACAAGATTTTTAGCGACATAAAAAATATACTACGATATTATTTGAAATAAATTACAAAATATATATTTTATATTTTTTAACAAACTTAATTGGATAGCGCAACTGATCGATCAGCTTTAAAACAAGACTTCAATGAGGTTTTTCTCAACAGAAAAGTTGAGTAGAAACTGAAATATTAAGGGTAGGACATTTATTCTGGGATTATATTATAATTGTTGACACAAAATTAATTATTTTTAATTAATGAATTCTTTATAATGTAATTGAATGAACATTTTATTTACTTTTCAATGGAAATTTTGCAAAGATTAAAATCGAAAAAACAAATTTCATTTTCATTTTTTTTTTTTTCGTATTAATAATGAAAATCAAAGATTATCTAATCAGATTCGGGTGCATCAGTTTTATTTTCTTCTTCCTTTTCTTCTGCATAAGAATATTCCAGAACAGGAGGCTCTATTTCGTCAGCTTCCATCAATTCTGTTTCTTCTGTGCTTGCTAATTTTAGTTCGGAAATTTCCAATTTTCTATCATCCTCTAGTGGTGATGTGTCTTCTATTTTTTCTTGTGATGTCATCACGTCTGATTCATCAGGCGCGGTTGCCATTACGTTGACGCTTGATGTTGCCATTTCTTCCTCGTCTGGCGAATTGACTGTTTCTCCTTCTTGTGACATCACTTCTTTCTCCTCTTCTGATGGTTCAGCAGTCTCGAATTCTACATTTTCATCGTATTGTTTATCATAATCGCTTTCGTTATCCTCAAATTTAAAAGTTACTTTTTCCTCCACCGAAGTTTGCTCCTCATTAGTTTGCAAATCAGTATCCTGTGATAGGGAATGCTTTGAATGGCGTCCCTCAATTTCAAACATTCTTTGATCTGAGGAGGTTCGTTTTTTCTTTCCAAAAAACTCATAAATAGGATAAAAAATATAATTGTAATTCAGCCGATATAAATAGTCAGAATTGTAAAAATAACCCCAGATAATCAGAGAATATTTTATACAGTTATAATATGGGATAAATGAAATGATAAACTGATGACGAGAACCTCCTTCTATTAGCACGATCAGGGAATATACCATCCAGTATATTAACAGTCTGTGCTGCATTGGCAGTCCAAAAGAATGGCGCTCACTATGTTTCCCTACAGAATAGATACTATAAAATGCAGGTAACAGAGTAACAAAACACATACCCAGTTTCTCGTTGCAGATTCCATTTATCGAAGAATCAATTAAAAATATAACGAAAGCTGCAAACCAAACTACTCGAGAAATTTTTGTACTCTTTTCTATAATTTGAAATGGTATGAAGATACTGTTCTCCATAGCAGAATCGACTGACTGATAAATCCAAGACATCTCGTTAGAAATTATAAATTTTTCTTTTTTTTTACAATAAAACTTTTTGTTTCGTTCAATAATATATTTGCAAAAGTTTATTGTTGAACGAAATGTGATTATTATTATTTCTACAAAATTTAAGAAATATGTTACATATGTGTTTAAAGCTATTAATAATAATAAAAGTCCATTTTTTGATGTGCGAATTGAAATCTTACGAATTTTTGATAAGCATAATACAATTTGTCCCAATATAACAGACAAAAATTTTAAATATATCTATATATAATATCTAACTATCGGTATATAAAATTATAAGCTATTGTCTACATCAAAATTAATTTTACTTTATTATTAAATATTAGATCATGGCTATCCAATCCGCGGCCCCTTGCTGTAATGAATGCGGCCTAACATAAAATCGTAAACTTTCTTAAAACATTGAGAATTTTATGTACTTAATGAAGTTAATGAAGCTTTTATTTTTTAAATGCCTATTTACATTTCCTATTTCCATTTTCTAAAATATTCCTTATTTCAGTGATTAAAACTTCTTGACCTGCTCAATGATTTTTAAAAAATTCTGAATGAAAAGAATTTCTGATAGATATTATATAATCTACAATATTTACTAATTTTTTGCTTAACAACTATCATTGGAATTAATGTATTTTATATGCGGCCCGAGACAATTTTTTTTTTTCAAATGTAGCCCAAGGAAGCCAAAAAGTTGGACACTTCTATATTAAATGATATTTAAGTTGAAACTGTTCAAATGCGATATTTTCAGCTGATTATTATATTTTATATGAATAACTTTCGTAAAATAAAATTTCATTTTTTAACTAAAAATTACAATAAAATAAGATTTTTCAATTGCTACATTTGCGACCAGACAACCTTTCATTACAGAAGAAAAATAATAAATTCATTTAATTTGTTTTGGTATGTAATCAAGAATATATGAGATTTTGTAGTGAAGCGTTATTAGTTTAGTCAGATTTCGATAAAATAAAATCTTATTTTGCATGAATATCCACAATATTCAGAAAATGATTATGAATATGTTTAGTTTTCAATACCGTAATAAAAATATTATACACGGTATAATATACAAAGTATCAGAAAATAGGCAGTTCAAATTATAAACATAGTATTATTTGAATAAGGAAAGCAAGAATTTGTCAAGAATTATTGAATGAAATTCGATATCCTCACCAAACATGAATCAAATTCTTATTTTTATATTTTAAAGCATGAAATAGTTAATTTATTTTTTTAAATGAAATGACGTAATGTTGTTATTGCTAAATCCAAAAGTAATTATGGTCGTGAATAATTTATTATAAAGAAACCCAAAATATATGTAACTTAAAAAAATAAATGATAGAAACAACTATTGTATATCGCCTTTTTATACGAAACATTAATAAAATAATATATGATATTGATGACGGATTATCAATGATTTTCTTATATGTACTCAAGTCTCTCCTAAAACCGATTATTAAAATATTTAGATTACTTAATCATCCAAATATACAAAAATCATTAAGTTATAACAAAAAGTCATAACTTGAAAAGTTAACAAATATAACATTTCAGCTAAGTTTTCTAAATTTATTATATTTGGTGATTTTAATACAGAGTGGACGTATTTATAATTTAACTTAAATAAAATCGTTGCATTTAGAGTATTGACATGAAAGTAATAACATAAGAATACTTGATTAAGCGAACAGTCAAGATCTTGAATCACTATTTTAATATTTTATGACATAAGTAACCAAACAAAATTAATATCAAATAATTTTATTCAGTAATTAAAGAAAAAATATGCATGAATACACATTCGCATAAAAATGTAATATTTATATGACATAAGTAACCAAACAAAATTAATATCAAGTAATTTTATTCAGTAATTAAAGAAAAAATATGCATGAATACACATTCGCATAAAAATGTTATATTATGTATATCTATAATACATTATTATTAAAAATTATAATTTTGTTAAAAACTTTCTCCTTTTCACTAAAATTC
Organism: Olivierus martensii; assembly: GCA_000484575.1. Classification (NCBI taxonomy): domain Eukaryota; kingdom Metazoa; phylum Arthropoda; class Arachnida; order Scorpiones; family Buthidae; genus Olivierus; species Olivierus martensii. The sequence goes on from AYEL01064534.1 coordinate 37,455, forward strand.
AGAAGTAACTTTAATATTTTAAGTGTATTTTTAAAAATTATAATTTTATTAAAAACTTTCTCCTTTTCACTAAAATTCAGAAGTAACTTTAATATTTTAAGTGTATTTAACTTTTATAATATTAGTTTCATTAAAGTAAAACACAGTATTATTAATAAAGCCTATAATCTATATACTTATAAAATACAGATTATGTATGTATGTGTGTATGTATGTATGAAACTTTTTATTTAAAATCTAAAAAAGATATTTAGGAATATAATATAGAATTTTTTTAGTATCAGTATTGGCATGTCCCTACGTCACCAATTTTTTATTTGGCCCTTTTTTAGGGCCCTAGGGGGTCCCAATTTTTATTTATTTTATGACAATAAATATCAATAGATGGTGCTAAGTGGTAAAATAAGGGGCAACAGATAACTTACCTGCATTACTATTACTGGATTTTACAGAATTATTTAGCTAAAACAATTATTGCTGATTATGATACAGGATACTGTTCACTATCAATTTGTGTTCAATCAGTATCTTTATATCATATTTGGCCCTTTTTTAGGGCCCTAGGGGTCCCAACTTTTATTTATTTTATGACAATAAATATCAATAGATGGTGCTAAGTGTTAAAATAAGGGGCAACAGATAACTTACCTGCATTACTATTACTGGATTTTACAGAATTATTTAGCTAAAACAATTATTGCTGATTATGATACAGGATACTGTTCACTATCAATTTGTGTTCAATCAGTATCTTTATATCATTGGATGTTTTATTTTAAAGGAAATTTTATTTTGAATTTTCAGTTAAGCCATAATTACGATCCTGACATTTATCTTAAATGAAATTTGTTTATATTTTATCACACAAAAAATTATATAACTATAACTATTCATATGACGTAAACTACTATACGTTTATCCAATATTATGTAATAATAATAAGTAATATTTAAAATCACGCAAAAAGCAGTAATTATACAAATTTTTTATTTGTTGCAATTTTAAATGAAATTAATCCATGTTGCATTATTTCAAATGTATTTTGAGTCTCCCTCTCCCTCTTCGAAATTTTTCGTAGCACTATGCGTAATTATTATAACATTTTTCTCCCAGCTGATCGGAGAAACTATTTGAATTGGCCAGACCTGTTTTATAACAAACGTAATTCCACGTATTACATTAGTCTTTATTTCTCTAACAATTTCACATAAATATTTTATTTTATAATTAAAACATTGTTAGTCATAATTTACAGAATTCTTTCCCCTTACATCATTTAACGTCTCAAATCTATACTCTACTGCTAAAGTGTGACATAATTTATGGATTCTCTCTAGCTAATAAATAAATAATACTTAAAATAGCACACAAAAAAATAATATACATAGCATATAGAAAATCTCCATTTTATTGCCAAATCTATTCTTATGCCACATCATGGTCATGACATAAATATGTATTTCAACCGAGCATTATAATAATATAAATTATATGTAAAAATTAAAATATTGTCCACACATTCTCATAAAAAATCAGTGTCCAGCGTTTCCTGAATGGCCACGCCCGTTTTTAACATGGGCAAAATAATTAAATTCTTGGGTAAATTAAACAAAGAGCCAAGCACGTGTTAAACAAGTGCTGGTTTTCTGCATGTATGCATGGCCTTTTGTACTATGCCAGTAGTCTCAAACTCAAATTGCGAGCGGGCCGAATGCGCAGTTCGAAAGGAAACGAAGGCCGAAATTTTTAAACAAAAATACAGTGAAAGGAAAATATTTTACTGATATAATAGTTACTGAAAGCACAGCGTAGATTGAGTACAGTATGCTTTAAAACTTTAGATTATTATTTTATTAACATTAAATTGTAATAATTTTCTGACTAATATGTATTTAAACAAATAGCTAAAATATATGGGGGGCCATACAAAATTGCTTGACGGGCAATTTTGCATAGTACAGTGGTCAAAGTGAAGCATGTGCTTGGTCCTTTGTTGCATAGTACAGTGGTCTCAAACTTGCGGCCGCGGGCCGCGAGTTTGAGACCATTGTACTATGCAACAAAGGACCAAGCATATGCTTCACTTTTCATTGCAAAGCGGATGTTTAATATGTGTTTGTTTGTTGTATAATAAAAGATATTTCTATATATTTAATACAAGTGTTTTCATAGAGGAACAAATTTTGAATATTTAATCATTTAATTTAAAAAAAAATATATAAACAAACAATAACAAGAGAAAAATGATATTGAATTTGGAGCATCGTATTGTATGATTATATATACTATATATTGCATGTTGATGATTATTTTTAATATGTGATTTATAAACAAAACTCGGCAACGCTGGATATTACAGCTAATACAGTATTCTATAATTTTAAAATGTTGAACAGAAGTATGTTCCGGATTTTATTTATTTTCTTATGTAAAAAGGTTAATTTATTAGCTTTTAATCATCAATGTTATGATTTTTAAATATTCTTGATATATTTTATAACTTGTTATGAATTACAAACATAAAATGATAATTTTGTTTTATTTGAAATTGTACGAAGGAAAATTATTGAAATTATCAAAATTGTGAAAAACCCATTTTATAGATCACTTTTAATAGAAGAAATTTCTTTGAACATTAAATACATGCTTTATTTGCATTATATATATTTTAGTTGTAAAAGAAATTAGATAATCTAGAATAATGAAAAACTGCTATTTTTACGAGATATCGTATTTATATTTGACTATCAACTAATTTACAAATATTATTCATTAATATCTATATTTCACGCATAAAACTGATGAAAATCTTTATAATATTTGATAATTCACAAGAAAAAGCTAACAACAATAAAAATCTTACTTTTATTGATCATCTTCCCAGACGTAGCAGACGACTTTACACGCAACAGTTATCGACGTCTGGTAATCAATTTTAGAATTAAATTTTTAGTAGATCAAAAAATTTCATGAAATTATTAATACTTGTTTTAAATAAAATTTTCTATATTTATTAAATATTTATAAATTATTTTAAATGTTATACTCATCGTATTAAATATGTGATATTTATTATTAATAATTTTTCTCGTCAGATGTCGTCGCCTTCTAGTAAAAAAAAATAGATAACCATGCCTAACATAGATCACTAACATCATTCTGATTATCGCGAAAAAAAGTATATTTCTCATTATAAACTTCTTTTATTTACAAGAATAGTTTCAAGACTGTAATCACTGCCAAAACGACTGAAATTAATTTGCTTGATGAACATGTTGGAAGTTTTGAAATTCCTCAGTCAATCGCATTTTCCTCTGTCTACAGTATAATGTTGTATGAAAGTATTTTTTGTATATTTATGCTACTGCTAAATGACGAAGAACTGATACTATCTCCGTAGTGAAGCTAATTTGAATTTTTTTTTTTTTTTTTTGCTGTATACAAGGAAACATGCCTAAAGAAAAATTGCATTAATTACCTGGAAAAATTATCATTCTCTATTATTACGAAGTGAAGACAATGCTGCAGGAAATTTTCTAGTAGTTGATTTTTTTCAATATTGAAACGATATTAAAATCAAGCATTATAAAATAGTATATTGAAGAATAAATAACTAATAACATTATATGCATTTAAAATTTGACTTTTATATGTTTTTTAAATACAAATTTATTAAACGAAAAAGCGATCAATTCCAAGATGAAGATGCTTAAAGTTTCAGCAAGAATATATACCTATATCTATTAATTCGATAAATGAGATTCTTATATTTGATTTATTCTAAATTTTAACTCTTGTGCAATGAAGACAAATAAACAGTTTTTAAAAAATATTTGCAAGCATTTCTGAAAGAAAAGCAGACAGGCTTCTTAAAAATGAAGAAATATCTATGTAAGGCAGTTATAATTGATTGATAGTTGCTTATGTAACATGAACAGTAGAAAAATTTCCATAGTACAATATAATACTGTATATAAATTTTAAATACGATTGTATGAATATGAAAATGCTATATAATATTAACTATGAATTAATATTTTTCTATAATTAATATATATATTCAAAATTTAATGAACTCATTTTTATAAAATTACTGTATAAACTTTTTCAGTTTAGAGTTCAATATACTATAGAATTAATTTTTCTCTAATATTAAAATATTAATGATAAATATTTTTTGATTGTACAATTTTGTACTTTAAAATCGCATTATCTTTATGATAAAATGATATTCTTCTTCAGCTCTTTTTAAAAATTTTTAGTCATGTTCTGCTATATTATAGAGCTTTAAACTTAAATAAATCGTTTCATGTTGAATATAAGGACAGTTTTCTTAACTTTATCTTAGAAAACGTGATTTCCCCCACTTTTCTAATAATAATAGTCAATTTTTTATTTATTTTGATCTATTTGTTTACATATATATATATAGCTTAATGGCATAAGTAATGAAAATTCCCAACTCTAACTACTAAACTTCAAACTGGAACAGAGCTGACATTTAGATCACATCCAAAAGAAAAAAGCCAAATTCCTAAAAATTTTAATCCCAAAAAATTGAAAATTAAAAAAATGCTGTTTTTGTCAATAGATGGCATGATATTCTTTAGCAATTCAATTATTTTAAAAATACACTTTTTATAATGAGTAATGAAAAACTTCTTACTTTAGATATTAAATAAAAGCAAACAATAAATAAGTAAGATAAATCGTTTTATCTTACTTATTTGGTTTATTGTTTGCTTTTATTTAATACACTTTTATTATTAACCTTAAATTATTTATTTCTTTGATTTAAAATACTTAAATAATAATAAAATATTATTTAAATAAAAACTTAATGCCTCGATGAATTAAAATTAAGACAAATTAACTTACATGGTTAATTCTATTTTGAATTCTGTGTAAATTGAAAATTGCATAGGTCTGACAATGCTTAAATTTGATATACATAAATGAACACATTAGTAAACAGAATGGCCAAATGAAATTTATGAACACACTTTAAGTGTAAATAAGACAACTTAAGGTCATAAGTAATATTTTTGCAAAAGAGTAAATTGTTTAATGAATAATCCTATCAAGCCAAACTTCCCCTATCAGTTTATTTTTGAAATAACTGCCAAATTAATAATTATTTTTAATTTAAACTACAGAGCCATCATCTGTTGGATTAATAATTATTTATTTAAATTTAGGATAAGGTGGTGCCATCTGTTATTTAATGATTGAACTTTAATTTTTACTAATTTCCCAAAATTAAAAATTTGCCTTGCTTGGAGTCAAACCAGGAACTTTGGGTTACTGTCCTGACGCCTTACCAGTTAGACTATCAAGACAATGACAGATTTTCAGTTTCAGGATGTATATAATTTATATATTATCAGACTTATGCTGATAGCAGTGCTCCTGAACGGGATAATCATAGCCATGGGTCCTCAATGGCAAATTCGAGCAGACAAACTTGGCTCAAGTCAGATAGTGGCACCGTAGCATAAATTAACCCGGCACTTGGTGTGAACTGTCCATAATTATCTTTGGGCATCTTTATGCATTATCTTCATGCATTATCAATTTGATATTTATTAATTTGCATAAATTATCTATAATTTATTATCAATTATAGGATTAGAAGAATTATTTTATTGAAATCCTTTAAATGTTTTCTTCTAACTGCAAAAATTCCTGTTTTTCTATCATTTTTGTGTTTTTTTCAATATTTATTTTGTAATCCAATCTCATCTGATTAAAAATCAGAGTATCATATTTCAATTCGCCATAATTTGTTTATAAATTTAATAATGGACACGCAGACTGCTGTTTAAGTTAAATTACCCTTGTACTTAAATGATAAGAGTGGCATTTGTCTGTCATAGTGGAGAGAAAGGAGGGGCATGGTCTGTCACACCGGTTTTGAAAAACATAAGAAACCTAACTTCTTTTTATTTTTTTTTATTTTTAATTTTTTTGTATTGTTTTGTAATTTGTAAACAAATCAGATATCCTATTATAAAGTTGTTTCGCTTTTCCATAATTGTAATTATTCAAATATTCTATCTTCTCTTCATTAGTAAAGGTTATAAGATATACTATGAATGCCAAATTTTTCTGCTGATATCAGTTTAGTGACCGGGTGTTTTCGTCATTTCCAATTATATATAAAAGCTTATAATTTTTCAGATCTTTCTAAAAATAAATTTATTTTTACTGAGTTATCGAAATTGTTATATTCTATTATTCTTTTTAATGTATCTGAATCATTTTATAAACTTTTTTTATAATACATTTACAAATTTAAATATTTAATTCTGATTGCATGTGTATGTCTCATGCACCATTAGGCATAGAGCAGTGTTTCCCAAAGTGTTGTATGTGTACCCCCAGGGGTACAGGAAGAGTTTGGTGGGGGTACACGTTGCACCAGAATTTGGTGGGGATATGCACTGCACCGTGCTTAGCATCTTCTATTTTGTCTTCATATAACTGGCGAAAACGCTTACGACTGTAGAAGCAGCCATAGCGAACTCCAAAAACAAAACCGTAACTAGTCGCGTGGATGCTGACTAGGCGCCACTCGATTTTTTAAAATTAAAATATTTATCGAAGCGTAAATTTTTATTGCACATACACAAAAACATATTAATTTAGGAATACACAATAATTTTATTTTTCATTTATTATTATTTTGTGTATGTACCAAAAAAAAAGAAAAAATAAATATATTTTGATTGTTATTAAAATACATCCATTTTTTTGATGAGGGGTACTCAGCCATTACAAATATACAATACAAACTTCAAGGGAATTATAATCCAAATAAATCCAAACAACTTGCCAAATTTAACCCTTGAGATACACAACAGAATTTTAAACCGAAATAAATTTAGATAAACTATAGAAATTACTAAGCCAACGAGTGGCGCCATCTATTAATTATAAATTAAACAGGAATTTTGACTAATTTACCTGAAGAAGAAAAAATCTGCCTCAGCCCGGGATCGAACCGGGGACCTTTGGGCTAACGTCCCAACGTCATACCGCTAGACCACCGAGGCCAACAAGCAGATTGATTCTTCAGGCAGTTATATTAATTTGGAACCGACATCGGACTTCACCGATAGATCTATTCCTGACC
>AYEL01064539.1:0-67665 GCA_000484575.1 Olivierus martensii
TGCGATGGATGGGCTTGTTTTTCAGTACAAATTCTCTCAAATTGGGATGTCATTAAAGATATCACTATTTACATTTCTTTTTCAATCATTAAACAAGATCTATAGCAGAAACTTTCTAAATACATGGATATACAGTGGGTGATCGGTTAATGAACATAATCCGTTCCAAGACAATGTTCATTATCCGAATTGTTTGTTAACTGATCATTGATTTACCATAGGTTTTTATGGGAATTTGATTAATTTGTTCCGGAGATCCAAAAAAAACATAAGTATATAAATAAATGTAGCAACAAATTATATAATTTCTTACTACGTTTATTTATATGTAATAACAATAACATATACATACACAGTCTTGCATTTTCATCTATATGCTTATTTTCCGATAAAGAATCTGTCCAATATCGATTGCTTTTCTTTCTCCCTCAGGATTTTTCGGAAGTGATTAATAGCATTGTCGTGGTAGAAATCCTCAAGCCTATTGACCTCAACCTGATATGGGTGTCATTCTAAGACTAAAAAATTGTAAAATCTCTCTTATCTTCTTTAATAAATATTTGATTTGTTTTACATTGTCTCCGAGTTCATTTTAATCTGGAAAATCTACTGTTCTTCCATCCTTACCCATAAGTCCATGAACGCGCAAAGCCTGTCATTCCGTTAGATTAGTGAAGCTGAAATACGAAATATCCTCATGGAATATATTTATCTGTCGGCAGCCACTTATAGAGCCGCCATCATCACAGGCTGACCAACACCCATGATGGGGTCAACCCGAAGATTGAAGGATAGTTTTCAACTGGCCGGGCCCAGATCCCTCCTGAAAAATTGAAGGAATGAGACCCTCAGATCCTCTAGAATGGTAAGCCACAGCTTTACCATGCACCCATCCGGCTGACCTATTATTCTGTCAGTCCGCGGGTCCCACAGTTTGTTCTGTGAGGTGTTCGTTAACTGAACATAAACATCTTTTGAAAAAGTGTTCATTATCTGAACTGTTTGTTAACTGATCATCCATTGTGTGTATTTATAACCCTTTTGCTGATTCTTTTTTCCTGACATCAATTTGAATTTATTTATTTATTTTTTTTTGTTTGTTTCAAAATTGATGTTTTTGTTAATTCTTATGTGCCCCCTAGTGGGGCACATCCTACAGTTTGGAAGACACAGACTTAGACAAAATGTCAAACTCACTATATCAAAATGTTGCTACATAATGCAGAGATAAAGTTGGATGAAATAGTAAGCTGTGATTATATTGTCACACATCCATTTGCACTTCCCAGCAGCTTGCACTCTGCATTCTTATTGAATGTAATAACTCTTCAACAAACAAGACATACTGAATCATACAACCATGCAGAAAACAGCATCAATTTGATTTTTTGTTCTTTGATAGTTTTTATTGTATATCATCAATGAATTTAGGCTAATTTTATCATAGTATAACTATTTTAAATTCTTAATTCTGATTTATTATGGTAGGATTTATTAACAGCAGAAAATGTCAAATTTATAAAACTTGGTATTGATCATTCACATCTCAAAAAAATATTAACAAAAGGGAAAGTTAAAAGCAGAAAATCAAAACCAAAATATTCAAATAATAGAAATGGGAAGTCAACTAGTGCATGCAAATTTCTAAAAATGCAAATTGTTATTTGAAATCATTACAAAATAATCAGTCAATATTTACTAAATGATCAAAATATCAGGGATATTACAACTGCATGTAACATGCAATTAATTAGATTAATTGAAGTTATGTAGAGTACTAGCCTCCATATTTGTAAAAAAAAAAAAATTTATTTTTTACATATTTCCAATCTTATTTATGAAGTGCTTGTTAAATTAGTATTTTTATTTTTATATATATTTAAATATACAGATATTCACAGATATCCCATATATTTTTAGCTAGGAACTCTGTCCCTGCTATCTTTGCCCAACAATCTTAAGTAGGAAACTGTCTCCTGATTCTGCAGTTTGGAGATGAAATAGTTTGCCTGAACTTCAACAAACTAGATTCAGGAGTACTTTTCCTATATAAAACATTTTAAATTAAATGAATTATCATGTTAGAAAAAATTTTTCTTTTTGCATACTAATAGTTAATCTGAAAATAACTGTCGAAAATTAAGGATTAAGCTTGAAGAGACTGTTTTTAAGTAAAAATCATAAACTACCTATAGTGAAAGATGTCAAACTTAGTTTGATTGACAAATATGGTGTAAATTATGAAGACTGTTAATTTTAATTCACCAAACCGTTAAGTTTTTTAATTTAAATAGCATTTCATTATTATTTAAGTATTTTAAATCAAAAAATAAATTTAAAGTTAATAAAAATAAACCTAATAATAAAAATAATTGAATCATTAAAGGATATTATACCATCTATCAATAAAATTATCATTTTTTTAAATTTCAATTTTGTTTGAAGCTGTCAAAATAAAAAATTTTGGGATTTTGGAGTTTTCCTTTGGATGTGACCAAATGCTTATTTGATGCCAAATTTAAAGTTTATACACCCAGTGGTTAGGGTGGGAATTTTACTCACTCAGTCACTCATGTTATCAAGCATGCATATATTAGATAAAACTAAAAAGAAATATAATTGTTAGGAATAATTAAGGGAAATATTAGGTAAAAAAGTGCTGAAAGTGTAATGACAACACAGCACGACCACTTTATATTTATTCAATCTTTTTCATAAAATAACTAATATTTAAATATAATTGAAAATATTATGAATAGTCCTACACATTTATATATTTTTAATAACAGAATAAGATAATCTTTATTTAAATTACAGTAAATTGTGTAGCAACAGAGCACAACAGAGATGTGCTGTAACTGAATTGATAAATCTTATAAACATACAAAACATTTTTCATTTTTACTTGACTCATATATAAGCTTATAAAATGATCAATTACATAGCATTTATCACTTTTTCATTTAGACTTATGAGTGATTTATCAAATCCTGAAATGCATATCAGCATAAGTAAAAATAATATTTAAAAACACTCTTAAATTCATTTAGGCAATAAACTGTGCACTTGAATGTATAGATAGGCAAGTCCCAAACGAAAGTGGATCATTCCCCAAAACTTTTTACATAATTCAAAACATGTATGTTGGAGCATACCCTAAATAGTATTAAAATAGTACCCTATCTGTATCACATAACATTAAAAATAGTTATATTAAAAAAATACACACAAATAATGTGATAAAGCAGATGTTTACCATCTTGGAGGATCAGGATTCAATTCCAATCCCACATCTTCAGTTTTTCAGGAGAGATCTGTATCCCAGTCCAGCTCATTAACTGAAATGTAATTAATAAACCCATAAAACATATGTTCATATCATAATTGATTAACTTAGGAATGTATTTCTACATTATAACTTCATCTGTTACAAATGGTATAATTTTGTTTTTAGTCTGAATCTTTATGTAGGTATGGATCTACATATGTCAGATCTATGTAAGTCAAGAGATTGTCTGTATTTTATTAAATGTTTTTGGTTATTTTACTACTTTCAAACTCTTAGTATACAGATTTCAACAAATATAAGAAAATTAAAACAATAATTTCAAAATAGAATATAGCTTTAAAGAAAAAATTTAAATTTTGCATTAATTACAATTATAAAAATATTACCCAAATATATCAAATCACTTTAAATTAATTTTCAGAATTGTTTGAAACAAAAAATTAGCTAAAAATATAACAATCACTTTTCTATATTGTCTTCCATAATTGTCCTCTTCCTTGTTGTTAAATAATCTAACAAATTCTCATTAAGCATGCTATTTCTTTTTCTGAATCTCTAATTCCTCCCTCATAGTTGATTCTTTTTACCTGTATATTTGTTTTTCTTAAGTAAAGATATGACTAGAGAAACTATAGCTCTGAATAAATTTGTTAAAAGAAGTAAAGTTAATATTTATTGGAATGATGCAAAGATTTACAAATAGTTAAAGTTCATTTTCTCATTATTACTTCAGCAATAGTGATCTTAAAATGATTAATTTCAATAGACTTGATTCTCTAATCAGTCACATAATACACTCAGTTCTGTTTTTACATGATAGATACGTTCCCAAAGAATACATGTAAAAAAATATACTGTATCTATGGAAAAATAGAAGATTGATTCCAGATCTAAAAAATTCAGCAAAAATAATAAAATAAACCATATGAAAAATCATGTTAGAATCTTATCATTTTTACATGCTTGCACTTTTTATTTCATAAAGATTGCACATGTATATAAAAATGTATTGTATAAAGTAAATTATCATTTGAAAAGAAAAATAACATGTTACTAATTCATAAACACAAAAATTAGGCAAAATAATATGAGTTACACACAAGATTTTATTTGTTATTATTTTCTGATGATAAATGCGTGTGTTTGCAGAAATATCTTGGTCATTGTCTTTTTGCTCTATTGGTGAAATTCTTTCTGTGATCTCTTGAACAAAATTAGCACTAGTCTCCTGTTATGCCAATGTTTCAGTGGTTTTAAGAGTGAATTCAATTATTTATCATTGTATTTGTATTTTGGCTAGGTACATTATATAATTATCTGTGAAATGCCATTAATGACTTCAGATCATGTTGAAACTTTCCTGCTTGTTCCTCATTAGGATCATGTTTGACAAAATAGTTTGAAAATTATAACTTATCATTTATTGACTTTTCAGCAAAATTAATAAATTTATATGTGCATTTATTTTAACTTTTATTTAATTTTTTATACTATTAAACAAAAAAAAATATTTTTCACTTTAAATGCCAAATTCAAAATGTAGACAAAACAAATTCCCTGTGTGTGTTTTCTGGACCTGGAAACAGAAATTCAGAAAAGTCAAATCAACAGGCATTGAGCCTACAAACAATTTTACCAAATATTGTGTGAATAAGAATGACTGGCAGAGACAATTCAGCAAGTCAGACAGAGAACAACATTGAATATAAATTCAACAGTTTCTTTATTTTTGTTAAGAGAGATTTCTATATGTTTATACATTAATATTGATTACCGACAAACAGAGACATACCTGATTTTATGATGATGATGAACACACTTGAAAACACTATTTCAGGTCTATCATCTTTCTTGTATTTTTGTTAAGAGAGATTTCTATATGTTTATACATTAATATTGATTTTATGATGATGATGAACACACTTGAAAACACTATTTCAGGTCTATCATCTTTCTGGTACAGTCTTTAGTTTCTTTTTTTTAAATAGTCTTTAGTCCCAAAGTTATTGATGAAACAAACACTTTCAATTTACACCAATCCATTTAAAACTGTTGAAAAATTATGCCACACCACAAACTCTTGACTATCAATTATCAGAGACTCTTCAGAAGAAATAACATAAGTTGAATTTATCATTGTCTGTGGTTGGTCCGACTATTGGCTATTGTATGGACGGAAAGGATACACACAGAAGGAAGAACAAGTAAAACAAAGCCTCGATCTCGGCAAATTTGCCTCTTATAAAATTTCGACCTCGCCGGTGCGCTTTCCTGAGGATTGCTTCCCTGGTGGTTCAGGTGTCAAATCTTAGACTTTGCAATGACACCTGAACAAACATCTATAATTTATTACCACGAAAAGAATAATAACGATTACATCCTGTTATTTCATTACAATATCATCATCACATTCCTCGACTTATCTCTGCGACAACAAAAGGGGGGTTGCCAATCCCCACACTTGTTGAAGTTATACATATAATTAGGGAATTCTCAGAAATTTCTTTTCTAATTGGAATCAAAAACAACAATATGGAAGTGAATAATACAATGCAAACACTGCATTCATTGTGATATGAAAAAATTTTTCTTAGAATTTGGGTCAATCAGGTTAAATCAAAACAAATCATGTAAAAAGAGAATGAAATTTTTTTTTTCTAATTCATGTTAAATCATGTAAAAACAGAATTGAGTGTATATGAATTTTATTCAAAATTAAATAATACATATATAAGTTATGGTAATGATAATATACAGAAAATGGACAAACCAAATTCATAAATCTTTTATTTTGGAATGGAAAGTGTCAAAAATAGATCATCTATCACAAAAATAGAATAATTGAGCATATGTAGAGTAGTAATCTCCATGTAGCCTCTGGGTCCTCATCAGGAAATCATAAAAAGCAATATATTGCTTTTTATGATTTGCTGAAAAGGACCCAGAAGGTCAAAAGTGCTTAAATTTATTGAAGCACTTTCAACCCTCAGGGTCCATTTCAGCAAAGGACTTTAGATTTTTCTTTTTTTTAAATTAATAAAAGAAAAATTTAAAGTCTTTATTTATCAGTTATCCTGCTCTTTGCGCTCATTTTCGATATTTGTTTAAATATAGAGCAGCATATTTTGAATCTTAATAACATTGTATTTATAGGAAGATCTCTCTTTGTTGTCTTAACTTTTGCCAATCTGGAGCCAGTTGACATAACTATAGGGCAGGGGTGGCCAATTATTTTCTTCCAAGGGCCGGATAAACAATCTTCAGGATGAAGCGGGCCATATAAAAATTGAAAAGTACCTAAGGGCGAATTTAACCTTACGGCACCATAATTATGTAATGAAATTATTGATGATAACATTAGCTACTCTATTAAAAATTAATAAAAACTACTTTGACATAAAATATCTGCTGACATTCAAGCAAGATTGATTCTAGCACAAACACATTCCTCTCATCATCACAGGGGACAAGAATAATGTTTGTGCCAATTTATCTGCACACATTCTTGTCAATCTTGCTATTGTAAGTAACCAGTTTTTTGATACTTACACAAAGAATATATTCGTGTATCAATATTATTTCTAAAATATACTTTTCTTGTGTTATTCTCTTAGTTTTTGTTTGTATGCAAAGAGTTCTGTAGAAACTATTTTTTTCATTAGAAACATTAGAAAATTTGTCCTACAAATAATAAATTCATATGCGGAATTCGGTATTGGCATCATATTCAATTTTCGCCACTCCAAAAGGCTGGTGCCCCGGGGCTATAGTTCATTTAGCCCTGTGGTTAGGGTAGACTTTCAAGAACTGATTTACTAATAAATCAGGTCTTTTCTTGCTCTTACTTTTACAGCAAAAAAATGTAAAAAATACTTTTTTGAAAAAATTCATCTTGTATATCTTTATTAATAATTAATTCAAGTTCTTAGTTCAACTTGGTTGTTATTGAACAATGTAAATATATCTATCATAAAAATAAATAAAATGTTATAGCAACCAAATTCTACATCTAATATTTATTCAAAAATTGCAACTAAGTCATAAAAATACAGAAATTTTTTTCTGAAATATTTTCACTCAACTATACAATTATTATCAGCATATAAAATGTGCATGCATTAAATAAACAGCAAATAAAATGTTACATACATATAATTTAAAGATCATAATTTTTTTATTTTCTTGAAAAAATTGAAAATTCAAACAAATGTCAAATTGTTCTAATTCTGGAATAATGAATAAGGAAAACTTCTTACTTTAGATATTAAATAAAAGCAAACAATAAGCCAAAAACGTAAGATAAATCGTTTATTCAAAAACGTTTTCGGCTATCCGCATAGTCTGCCTCAGTTGTAATACAGACCAGAGAAGCTTCTCCCCTCCTTTCTCATCAGGCCAAATCGGGGAACCAATCAGTGAATGGTTCCTAACATCAACAAACTGCAAGTGGAAAGTTACCCTTCCAAACACATTAACAAGAAAACACGACAAAACATTTCTAAAATAACATTATAACAATTACAAATATCATCAAACCCCGAAATTTAGGTATAGAGCAAAAAATAAAAATAATAAAATACTAACTATAAAGTCCATTATAAAAAGCAGAGTTACATAAACACGGGCTATTTGAAAAACATCCACGTTAAAGAAACATATGGTTTACACCTGACCCACTCATAAGCCCTTTAACAAAAACAAACATCATAGATCACTGTAGCTATAAATCTGTCCTTACAGAATAATATTTCAAGTCAAGGTACAGCAATAAACATTGTTTTCATACATATTGCACAGATAGTCAAATTTACCAGAAAATGTTATAATTTAGTAAAAGACACGTATCAACTAAACTTATGAAATAATAAAATCTAAATAATTATACATCAATCATAAATTTAACAAGTCTCAAAGAGTAAATACAAAATAATAGTAATACATTAAAATCTAATAATAATATTAAAATTAAAATCTATAAAATTACTTTAGCTAGATATTTGATCTATACCTAAATTTCTAGGTTTGATGATAATTGTAATTGTTTTAATGATTTTTTAGAAATGTTTTGTCGTGTTTTCTTGTTAATGTGTTTGGAAGGATAACTTTCCACCTGCAGTTTGTTGATGTTAGGAACCGGTCACTGATTGGTTCCCCGATTTGGCCTGATGAGAAAGGAGAGAAGCTTCTCTGTTTCTGTATTACAACTGAGGCAGGCTACGTGGATAGCTGAAAATGTTTTTGAATAAACGATTTATCTTACTTTTTTGGCTTATTGTTTGCTTTTATTTAATTCTTGAATAATTTGAGAGTTGGCTTATAGATGGATCTCACTTTATTATAATTTTTAAGAGCTAAACTACACCACTCATACATAAATTAACTTATATATGAATATTTGTGGTATTTAATTTTTATATCAAGAAAATTTTAATATTTTTAAAAGTTTTTTAATTTTTTTAATCAAAAATGGTTATTACAACTCTTTCCAACTGAAGAAATTAAATTGAATTTAAACCCATCAAATCTGTTTGTTCTTTTGAAAGCAAGTGCCTTGTAAGGACAATATTATGTATAATCATTTAAAAAATTATTCATTTATTTGTGTAGTATTTATTATATAAATTTATCAAATTGATTTTAAAATATTATTATTTTTATCCATCAGAAGGATCAATATTAAAAAGACTGTTACAAAATTTTTCAAAAAAGAAATTCAATCATCATTTTGTGAGACCCATCTACAATGTTTAAATGTTAACAATGGCAATATACCAGTAGATATTTGTTCATATAGGTGGCTGTGCTCTGGAGTCCATTTTAATAAATAAACAGGGATAACTATCAGATTGATGACATGACATTTATTTGTTATAACAAATAATACATTTATAACAATTCTTATAATTAAAGCTAATAATATCTTACAATTAAAAGGCAAAGTGCTGGATATTAACTGATCAGAGTTCATAGTTCAGGGAACTAATCTGAATGTGGATTTTGAACTAGTAGACACAAATAGAGAAGGCTATTTATTCTAAATGATTAAACTATTTGTGAGACATCACCCCATATAATTTATGGAATAGATTTTTACATGTAATACACATTTTTATTTTCTTAAGTATATATAAAAAAAATGTATCTGATTTTATAGAATATTTTTGTAAATCCCCCTATATCATGTTTATGAATCCTTAGGGTTTGCAAATCACCAAATGGGAACTGCTGCTCCAGATGAATAAATTAGTTATTTGCCTTTAGTGAGCTTGATATTTCTTTTTATAAATTTATTAATCTATAAATGCATATATTGATGTATATGTTTATAAGTTAATAAATTGTTTTTATTAAGCTTTAAGAGTTTTTAAATAATCAATAAATTTATACTAATTCTGCTGATTGTTTACAAAAAGCAACAGACTTTTTAGAATCAATATTATTAGTTCATCACATTTCTACAATATAATTCACAAATTTCCAATGAATTTGTGCTGCAGATATGTGTTTTATTAATAGGAATCAAATAACACTATGCGCTTCCTCACAAAGCCAAGTTTCTAAATGAATTGTTGTTTTTTATTTTTTCCAACAATGCCATTTTTTGGCATATGCGAGTTTTGAATGTTTTATTGTTATGGAATACAGGTAGGCCACAATTAGTGTGAGTTCAAATAATGCGATATTTGATTAGTGCAACTTATAAAAATGATACCATTTTTCACTTAGTGCAAGCAAATATTCGAATTAAGCGAGTTGTAAGCCAATGAACTAGTCTTACTAACAAAGCTCCGCCTCCTTTTATGATGTCCATTAACAAATAGTCTTATTAACAAAGATCCATCTCCTTTTATGATGTCAATTAACAAATGTCTTACTAACAAATGTCCGTCCCCTTTTATGATGTCAATTAACAAACAGTTACTGCGAGCAAATATTCGATTAATGCGAGTTGTAAGCATAGACCAGTCTTTACGAGCAAATATTCGATTAATGCGAGTTGTAAGCATAGACCAGTCTTACTAATAAGGGTCCATTCTCTTTTATGATGTCAATTAACAAATTAATGTTAATTTTCGGTTAGTACCATTTTATGATGTCAATTAACAAATTAATGTTAATTTTCAGTTAGTAAAACTGGACGAGCAGCAGTCCAAGAACAATCACTTGGCTTTGAAGGAGTGAAACATCAGAAAGATGGGCTTTTTTGCCATTAGCTATTTAACGTTACTATTATTCATCTTTGTTATCGTATACATATGGAATAGTACAGAATTTACTCTTTTAAAAGTATCGAAATGGATTAAAGGAAGAACACTTTTGATGATGGTATGAGATGCAATTCCTGGTAAGTTATTAATTTAGATGGATGAAAACGATGTAAAATGTGAAAATAAATATATTTTAAACAGTTAGTATTGTGGTTATAACGTAAAATATGAAAATAAATATTTCTTAAACAGTTAGTATTATGGTTGGACGCAATTCCTGGTAAGTTATTAATTTAGATGATGAACAATGATGCACAATTCCTGGTAAGTTATTAATTTAGATGATGAACAACGAGTAAAATTCGCAATTCCTGGTAAGTTATTAATTTAGATGATGAACAATGATGTAAATTATGAAAATAAATATTTCTTAAACAGTTAGTATTGTGGTTATTCAATGAGGTTGGCTAATGGCCAAAATCTCACAAAGCAAGAACCAATTACCATGAGATTGGCTAATTGCCGGAATCTCACAAAGAAAGAACCAAATTACACCATATGGTTGGCTAATGGCTGGAATCTCACAAAGCAAGAACCAATTACCATATTACTTAGCTAATGGCTGGAATCTCACAAAGCAAGAACCAATTACATATTTCCATGCACTTTATACTTCGAATAGTGCGAATTCGAATAATGTGAGAAATTCGTGGGACCCATTATTCACACTAATCGAGGCCTACCTGTATACTATATAAAATATCATATTGCATTATTTTTAGAATGTTTTTATTTAAGAATAATAATGTACAAAAAATGTTGGCATGACATGTACACATTAGCTAACATTCTAGGAATATGATCAGAGATACTGGTATCTCTAATCATATCTGAGAAAAATATCTGATCAAAGTCTCTGTTTTCAGCATCGTGCCTGGTGTGAGGTTATGTAAACAAACAAGAAGCACTCCAATCCACATCTCCACCAAGTTACAAAAGTGAAAAAATCAATTTAAATAATAACATTAACACTTTTCAATTAAACATTCAGGTGTTTTGCACATTCCTCTACTTCTTATAATTGTTTAATCTGAATGGACTTTTACTGGAAGTGATTGCATTGGAACTTCATTTGTTTTTTGGTGTTAATTGATTTTTCCAATTGTGGATCTGTCTCCTTGAGTTAACTGCTGTCATTTGACTTGTTATAGCCAAGTTTCTTAGGATCCTTGTTGAGTGGATTGCAATAATTCTCATCTCCCTTCTTATCTAAGAGGGATGAGATGGAACCTATTAATGAATAAAAGTAAACAATAAGCTAAATAATTAAGATAAATCGTTTATTCAAAAACATTTTGGGTACCCACATAGCCTGAACTCAGGCAAGCTACATGAATAGTCAAAAATATTTTGAATAAACAATTTATCTTACTTATTTGGCTTATTATTTACTTTTATTCAATATTTACAGTAAGAAATACAGGTATCCCTCCTATAACATGATAAGTAGGTTCCTAAAAAACACCATGTTGTGCAAAACTATGTTATATGAGACCTGGAGCCAATACAAAAAAAGAGATTTACATTTCAAAACCAAAAAAAAAACAAATAAATTTCTTTAATTCCAAATAAGAAACTTAATTTTTATTAAAAATATTAATAATACAAAACATAAAGAAAGAAAAAAAATATGTATGTTAGAATAATTATTAAATAAATACTAAATACACACAAGCAGACCAATACTTTTAAACATAATCATTTAATCAGAGTAATGTATTTCTATTTCAAGAAGCATAATTCTAGTCTTATGGCATGGGAAATTATTTAATTACATTCAAATCCACTTAGAGCATTTCCTCATTTCTGGAATGATGCAGACTGCTATTTAGTAATCTCTGATTTGAAAGTGGCATAAAAAAAATAAATAGAAAAACAACAGGTGATACTATATGATAGGAAAAAAAAACACTATTCAAATAGGCATAACAACAGAATTTCTATTATATCAAGAAGCATAATTCTAGTTGTCTTATGGCATGGGAAGTTATTTAATTACATTCAAATCCACTTAGAGCCAGTCTGCATCATTTCTGGAATGATGCAGACTGCTATTTAGTAATCTCTGATTTGAAAGTGGCATAAAAACTAGAAAAAAAATGTTTCCAATAAAAATTGATATCTGCCATTATTTAACAATTTTGTGAATTATTCTTTACAAGAAACATAATTCAGTATAAAGATTATAAAAGATCAATGATATGTGAAATGTTTCAGAAAGCAAATCTAACATTGGTGTTTCATCCACATTTGAGAATGAAATTGTGGGACAGACACAGCAAAAATAATATATTTATTAATATAATTCATTACAGTATTGCTTTCTATTATGAATTAGGTTGAAAGGATAAAAGAAAGAGTTGAAGAAAAAGAAGGAATACCACCTGCTCAGCAAAGATTGATTTTTAGTGGTAAACAAATGTAAGTTAAGAGAGATGTTTTTATATAATTCATTAAGCCATTATTTCATTTGCAATATAATAATGAGAATATATTCAAAATTAATCAATATTTAAAATTTTATTTTCTTTTTATATATATTATTTTAAAGTGAAAAAAAATATGATTATTATAATCATATTTTTTTAAATTTCTATTATTATGCATATCATTTTGTCAAATTAGTTTTTTCATTGACAAACTATGCTTAACATTTTCATATGGAAATGGCAGTTACACACCCGTGGCATTGCACACTTAAAATCGATCTTTTATTACTCTCCACTACTAACACACTGATAAGTTGATGATACCATAGTAGTATTAGGTGGAGTTATTAGATTATTTATTCTTTTAAGTTTAATTAATAAATTGTTGTTTGATTGATTTTTGTGAATTAAAACAGTTTAATTGTTGTTAAATTTGTATCAGCCATATATTCTTAATTAAATAAAAGCAAACAATAAGCCGAATAAGTAGTTTGCTTTTTATTTAATATCTAAAGTAAGAAGTTTTCCAATATTCTTAATTAAAATAAGTAATTTATTAACACTGAATTACAAGTACTATTTTGTGTGAATAAATTAACTTTACTTGCTTTTGAATCATTTATTCACTAATTAGTTGCTAACATATTCGTTTTGTTAGTCCTAACATTTTCATTATTAATTTTGTAATGAGGCGGGTCTCTCCCAACCGCTTGAATTGTCGTCATGATCCATCACTCGAAAACTTAAATTGATATTTAGATCTTTGTGGTCTAACCAGTGCATCAATTCTTGTAACACTTCCATAATAAAACTTTTATTAATCAATAAGGTACTTTGCTTATAACAAAAAATAAGCCTTTTCTTACACATAAGATATACGCCACAGACAATCACCGACAGCACTATGTGAACTTGACGAGACAGACAGCACGAACATCAAGAGGTAATCCATACAAGGAAGGTAAAAAGGACCCCTGTCGGTCACAATCATTTTCATTTATACAAGTAGCCATTTACATTAAAAAAGGCAAAATTACGTATTAATCTATTACAATTTTAGTTTTTGCTAATACCACAAACAACATATTAATTATTAATGTAATAAATTCTAACATTATTAAAAATCAATTAAAGTTCTTAACACACATGTCCTGTAGTGACACCTCCCTCCTAGGTCCATCTCCAACATGGCGGCCTTTATAATCCAACACAAACCATGTAAGTTCGTTCAGTGTAAAACTCAAATTTCTCCACTCTTCACAATTTTTCTCACCTTGTTGTTTTAGTTTTTTATAATAATGTTAGATTTAAAATTTAAAGTTTAGGGAGGAGATTCAAAAAAACTTTGAGACATTGTAAAATTAGAATCAAATTAAAATTGCAAATATTACAATAATTTCTTGCTACAAATAAATTTTTTGTTTCCTTTTTTCAATAAAAAATAGACTGAATTGATAACTAAATCATTAATGAAAATCTTGACTACGTTATTGGACCTTTAATTTCCTTTTAAGGTCCAATAAGCTTAGTCAAGATTTTGTTTTAATAAATATTAGAACATTTGAATATATGCATTGTATATATGCAATTTATTTATTTTTTAATATTAAAATAATAATGTCCATAATTTTGATTGTTATTTCTTAAATAATTTGCAAAATATTAAAACAAGAATTAATTTCTCAACTATCCCAATTAATTAGCAGTCTTCTGTACTATAGCTTATTAGTATCAAGCCATAAGATACATTTCTATAGAATTCTGACTTGCATATTTCTATTTTTGTTTAGATATTTACTTATGTTTGTGTATGTATGTTTTTCCCATAATTTAATAATTGATTTACAAACTTGTGCAATAATAAATGCATAAATATATTCTTTTTATATACATATATTGTATATATGAATATGTATAATTTTTGAAAAATGAAAAATTTGTCTAGAATGAATGAATGAATGAATGGTAGATATAGGATAGAAACTTGATATAGTGATATTTTACTCAAATGTATTGATATACTGTATTAAATTAAATACATGCATAAAGAACATTAGATTGTTAAATAATATTTCCTGCTATATTCACCCCATATGAATGAATCTGATTTTAACCAATGATCATTTTTTGGGCAATAAAAAATTTGAAATTAAGATTAGTTTTTAGTTGCATAAATGTGGCATATTTAGTATTTTATTGTTCAAAATTTAATGCCAATTAATTTTATTTTTTATATATTTCCTAGCTTATTTCTAGCAATATCTGATTTGTTTTTATTCAGTTGTCTATCATTTTCAGGTGTTTTAAAATCAAAATAGTGTAGAACTGGATTTAATTTTCTCTGTTCTGTTATATTAATTATAAAAATTCAGATTTAATTTGGATTTATATTGAACTTTATTGATTGATTTATAATAAATTTAATATATATTTTGAAGTTCATTATTTTATTTTATAGGAATGATGATAAAACGGCAGCAGATTATAAAGTAACCGGAGGATCAGTTTTACATTTAGTACTTGCATTGCGTGGTGGTTTATATTAAATACAGAAAATAAATTGTTTTTTCACCATGAAGAACTGAGAATTTTGAAAAACTCAAAAGCTTCTTCATAATATATTTGTCTGTTTTGAGTTTTTGTCAACTCCAAAAATTTTCTTTTTAATACATATGTTTATTAAAATATAAAACATGTCTTTTTGAATAATGCTAATAATTCACAAAATTAATTTTAAATATTATAAAAAGCTTTGTTAAATAGAATAAATTATGATTAAAATAATTTCTAAATGTAAAAAAATTACGTTGATACTACACCTCTCTGAGTCGTTGGTTGCGTTGGATTTTATATCGAGTGGCGTACAGTCCCATGTTGCTTCATTTACATAAATACACGTAACAAGTTTAAATTTATTTGCTTACAGAGTTATTCATTCATGTCATTCTCTTTACAATTTAATTATATACGAACAAAACATCAATACGAGATCATTTTTCTCATATCGGATCTACTGAACAAAACATTGATAAGAGATCATTCTTATATTCTCATATTGGATCAGTAGATTAGATGATGATGAAAGCTCAGAAGAGACCCAAGAAAGGTCACCTGGAAGACGGATGTCTGTCCGTAACACACGATTGCAAAATATTGAGATGGAGAAAGTGGAAATAAGTCAACTCTTAAACTAAAATATAATATGTTAGATAATATTGAAAATAATGATAAATAATAAAAGAGCATACTAAAATAAAAATAGAACAGGTCAGAGTTAACTTCCTCACAATATTATACCTGTGTCAATTTAAATTCCTTGTGTGCAAACCCTTCATTTCAACAATGCCTAAACATAAGTGCACTTTTAATGTTAACTTACAAACTTAAGTACCCATTTATAAAACGAAGTACTCCATCGGACATCAGATGTGGAAAGTGTCATACAGAATTTAGTGTAGCCCATGGAAATGCCAGCAATATTGAGCAACATTTAAGATCAGAAAAACATAAAAATTCCAATCTTGCTACCACTTCGAGTTCTTTGATGCTTAATTTTTTAAAAAAAAAGAGATTCACCAACTTCGAAAGATCTGGAAGTTGCTGCAACTGAAGGTGCCCCGGCGTATCATATGGTGCAAGAGAACCACAGTTTTCGCTCAAACGATTGTGCTTCTAAGTTAATTCAAATGTGTTTTGAACAGAAATGTAGATGTGCTAATACAAAAACAGAAGCTATTGTTGTTAATGTGTTAGCGCCAATAGTAATAAGTGAATTAAAAGATTGCCTCAGCAAATGCAACTGCATTACTATATTAATTGATGCTTCAAACCATGGATCCAAGAAAATATTCCCTGTTTTAGTTTGCTTCTGTTTACCATACAAAGGCACACACGTTAAACTTTTAGAATTTCAAGACCAACTGGGCGAAACATCAGACATTACTGTAAATTATCTAATGAAAGTATTGACAGAAAATAATTTGACTTCAAAAATCATGGCTTTTTGTGGAGATAATACTAACTGCAATTTTGACAGATTGAAAAGATAAAGTGTCAACAATATTTATGCAAAACTAAATTTCTCTCTCGAAAGAACATTGATAGGAATATGATGTGGAACTCACATAATTCACAATGCAATTAAAACTGCTGCAGATTGTCTACTCTATTGACTTTGAATGCTTTATTGTGAAAATATATTCACATTTTTATATTTATAATGCTTGCGTGGAATCTTTGAAAGAACTTTATAATGAAGTTGACACAGAGTATCAGAAATTGATAGGCTATAGTAAAATTAGGTGGCTTGCACTTATGCCTGCTATTGAAAGAATTTTATAACTGTACAAGCCATTAAAAAACTACTTTTTGAGTATTGATAAATATCCAAACATATTGAGAACCTTTTTTGAAAACCCTAATTCTAAATTATGGCTATTTTTTATGCATGCACAGTCAGCAACATTTCATCAAGCTGTGTTAAAGTTTGAGGGTCAGAGTATTTCTGCAATTGAAGCTATAAAGGAAATAAATCAACTTAAAGATAATTTGACCTTGAAACAAAGTACTCTGTTTCTTTCCCACTCCATTTGTAATTTAATGGCAAAATTGTAAGAAAATGGCTGCAGTGAAGAATATATGAAAGCTACAGCTGCTGAGTTTTATAAAATAAACAAGGGATATTTGGAGCAATAGACTTTGTTCTGTTAAGAATTAGAAATATTTGAATAGACAAATTTAACCAAAATACCTACATGGGAAGAAATTCAAAGTGTATGGATGTAATGGGTGTTTGTAATGGATGTATTGATTGAAAAGGGATTTATTAATTATAACCATGATACAGAAGTTTTTGATAAGTTTTCACTTATTTCTAACTGTACAACTGATGATGGTATTGCTGATACTGAAAGAGTTTTTGTGTTCTACATTAAAATAAGTTATTTTTTCATTGCTTAATGTGCTTTTGTTTGATCTTTGTTATTTCTAACTGCATTATACCACAAAAAATGTCAGAATGGAACACTGGGAATGTTTCAACTGAAAATTGTTGGGTGGAATTGTTCAAACACTTTCATACCAATAATTTGAATCATACCAACTTTTATATAACTATTGAATATATTTTATGTTTTCCTGGCACTAATGCATCCATAGAAAGGGTCTTTTCTCTTATGAATAAGTTGTGTACTAGCGATAAAACATAGTTGCCAGTCACAGTTCTTAAAGTAATGTTAATTACCAAAGTAAATTGTAAGAAAACCTGCCAAGAATTTCATTCTTATTTGAAGTCAACACCAAATAAACAACAGCAATTCAATAAGTAAGTTACAAATCGTGATTGAAAAAAAATGAATGGAGATAATGACATACAAACAACATTTATTTTTCAACATAATCTCCATGCAAATTTAAGCACTTGTCCCACCGTTTCACAAGTCCCTGGAAACCTGTGGTGTAAAATTCTTTTGGTTACTGTTTGAACCATGCACGCACTGCTCTTTCAACCGCTTCATCGTCAGGAAAGCGTTCTCCTGAAAGATGATGTTTCAAAGGGCCAAACAAGTGGAAATCGCTCGGGGTGAGATCCGGGCTGTAAGGTGGATGTTGGAGGACCTCCCACTTGAATGACCCCGAGGATGGGCATTGTCATGCAGCAGCAACACCCTTTTATTGAGGAGGCCTGGTCGCTTCCGACGAATGGTGGCATGAAGTTTCGTCAGAATCGTGCGGTTTGAGGCAGACGTAACTGTGTGGCCACGTTGCTGGAATTCGGTGAGCAGTATGCCTTGGCAATCCCCCAGAACACCGTCAACATGATTTTCCTGGCCGATGTTGTCATCTTAAACTTCTTGTGCACTGGGGACGAGGGATGTTTCCACTGCATGGAGGCACGCTTCGTCTCAAGCTCATAATGGTGCACCCAAGACTCATCACCAGTAACAATCCGAGAAAGCATGTCGTCTCCTTCAACCTGGTAGTGCTGGAGATGCTGCAATGACAAGCCCATTTTCTGGCTTTTGTGTTGTGGTGTAAGCTGGAGTGGCACCCAGCGGGAGCACACTTTATTGAAGCCTAGCTGCTCATACATCATGTTGTAAGCCTGGCCAGGTGAACAACCAATAGCGGTTGCTACAGCATTGATGGTTACCCTCCTCTGAGCTCAGATGATGTCTTCGACTCGCTGCAACGTTTCTGGTGTGGCGATTTCCACCGGCTGACCGGCTATATATTCGTCTTCGATACTAGTCCGCCCTTCTGACAACTTCTGCACCCAATTATGGATTGCCTGACTTGACAGACAATGTTCACCATACACAGGCAGCATTTCCTTGTGGATATCCTTTGCTCACAAAAAAACGCACAACGGCATGCTGTTCTATCGTGTACATGTACTCAGGCGCCGCCATCTTGTACAGTGTAATGCGCAGAACAATCATTGTGTATCACAATAAAACTAGATAGTGCTGCTATCTAGCAGTGACAGTTTCCCGCACTTAAATAAAAAAATGAAGGTCACAACTTTGATTTGTAACTTACTTATTGAATTACCCTCATACATACTTAAACAAATTTGTTCTTCAGAAAAATATAAGACCACATAAATTTTTTATTTTCACGTATTCATTCCTGTTCTTTTCATTAATAAATACAAACTATAAAGAAATATGCATTTTCTTGAATACACATATTATAGACATATTACTGTTTTCGCTGCTTCTACTCATATAATCTAAAATAATATCAAATAAGCACTTTTTGCAGCTGAGAATTACTTTATTTCAGAGTAACGAACGTTTTTGGCAGTCAGCCATCATCAGGTTACATACAGAAATAGAACAAATTTAAAGTTTACCAGAATGGAATACAACAAAATAAATAAAATAAATAACATGGGTTGCTATGGTTACAAACTGAAAAATTAATTACTATATTAATACTACTAATTGCAGAGGATTTGAGTATCTAGTATATAAACAATTATAAAGTTACAGACAAACACAAAATAATAATAATAGTTTATAATAAATGTCTATATTATTATTATACTAGAGAGGAGTGGTTTCCTTATCTATATGTTGATTCAACTGCATAGGTCCATGCCTGAGATAGTTCTAGAGCTGGTGTATCATTCAATAATCTTTCAGTTTTTCACCTTCACATGATTTCTAAGGTCTCTGTATCATTATCTTGGTGCATTAATTGGTTTTATGATTCTCACATCTTCCCATCATATACTAAGGTCATTATTATATGATTCTATTGATAATGCAGTAGTTAGCTTTCCTTTCTTTATATCTAGCTTATATTCCTCGATTCTTTGGGAGAGGATACTTTTAGTTACATCTATATAAGATGCCGCTTGTTGGGTTTTCATATTCTCCAGAGGAATTTTGTATATTCCTCATTTTTTTCCAGATCTTCTAAACGATCTTTTTCATTTCTTAGGAGGTTAAAGATAGTAAGCTCTCTTCGTATTGCTAGTTTCTTCTGCTTTTTGACTATCCTATCCACTATATTAAATCCTTTCAGGTTGTATGGTATAGGTAGGTATCCTTCTTGTTGGGCAGTGGAGGTAGGTGTGTTCAGGTGGTTTTTACTTAACTTATTAAGATTCGCCCATACTGAGTTTAGTATGCTTTGTAAAAATGATCCATTGTACCCATGCTTCTTGCCTATATTCTGTTAAATATAAACCTATATTTAATTTACCAATTTTATGTTTATAAACTCTGACGAGAGCGACACCTAGCTCTCCTATATAATCCCTTGACCAGTAGGTCCACATGCTTTTTCGTGTTGATCTGTACCAAGGAAGTTTGTCTGTACTGGATTTGTTCTGTTGTCTATTTTCTACTGCGTGTAATACTTTGTATCAGGTTATGGGCCCAGAGAAGACCTTGTTTGTGAGTCAATCAATTATCTCTAGAACTTAAAAAAAAAAATTTATTTATTTGTTACTTTGGCGAATTCACACGGGTAACCTACACTATATTGGACTTGTTCTTTGTCTTATTTCAGAGGTCATAACCTATGCCATATTGGACTTATCCTTTGTCTTACTTCGGAGGTCAGTCGATTGAATTTTCTCAACATGACTACTCGTGAAGACAAATATTGTATTCCTCTTTTTGGAGGAAATAATTTTGATGATTGGAAATTTCGTATGGAAGTTTATCTTGAAGATCTTGATCTTTTGGAGTTCGTGGAAGCAAAATTTTCCGACAAAGACGAGGTTAAGTTGTTAGAAAACGAAACTGCCAAAATATGTAAGCAAAAAGACAAGCTTTTTGAAAATTGGCATAAAAAAGATCATAAATGTAAGTCTGAAATAGTTCAGAGAATTTCTGACGAATACTTAGAATATGTTAAGGGTAAGCCTACAGCTTATGATATGTGGAGTACTTTGCAAAAGGTTTTTGCTCGGAAAGGTATAGCCAATCAGTTATATTTAAGGAAAAATTTATTATTAATGAAATTCAATCCATCAGAGGAAACGATGGTAAAATATTTTTTATGTTTTGATAAACTAATTTGTGATTTGCAGTTGGCTGGGGCTACACTAGTAGAATTGGATATAGTCTGTCATCTTTTACTCACAATGCCACCCGAACATGATGTGGTTGTGACTGCCATTGAAACTCTATCAGAGGACAAATTGACTGTTGAGTTTATGAAGAGTTGTCTTCTTGATGAA
The DNA here is from genome assembly GCA_000484575.1 of Olivierus martensii. Classification (NCBI taxonomy): domain Eukaryota; kingdom Metazoa; phylum Arthropoda; class Arachnida; order Scorpiones; family Buthidae; genus Olivierus; species Olivierus martensii. The sequence goes on from AYEL01064539.1 coordinate 21,685, forward strand.
GAACAAAAAAGGGAGTCTGCTGATACACTTGGCAAAGATGTAAGTTCACACTCACTTGGTGCATGTGCTGATGAGAAAGTTTCCAATTTTGTAACTGCAACTAATAACAAGCAGAAGCCTATTCACCAAGTGAGCAACACACCAAGTGAGTTCACACTCACTTGGTGCATGTGCTGATGAGAAAGTTTCCAATTTTGTAACTGCAACTAATAACAAGCAGAAGCCTATTCTCTGTTATTTCTGTGGAAAAGAAGGACATAAGAAGCCTCAGTGCCTTAAGCTGAAAAGAAAAGTTAATCAGCAAACTAACAAGAATGCTTATGTTGCAGATGCTGCAGATGAGAACAACTCTGATTAATATCAATTAAGAACACAAGAAATTCGACATTCATTAATTTTTACACACTGCAAATTTACATACTTAAATAATTTTAAAGCTATATAATAAATTTTATCTGATAAATGCAAACAGTTTCATTATTAATGTAGCAAAAGTTTCAGAAACAATAAGCTTTGTTAAAATAATAGAAAAATAAATAAAACATAGCATCTAAATTACTGCTATTATTATAATGGAGCTGTACCTCTTAAGAATCAGTTATGCAACTGAACTAATAGCATTGTGATTTCAGTATTAATATTTGCCATGCTGATATATTATTATTATTTTTGTTTATATAGAAACTGCTTTATCATCTGAACACAAGTACACATAAATTACTTGAATCTGTCTGTGAAGATCATATAGTATTCTAAAGCACAGATATAATTTGTGATGATTGTGATATTAGATTATCAGTAAAGAAGTGATAAATCAGATAACTTTGTCATATTGATACTAAGCATGTTTAATTTCACATATGGTGTTATCTAGAACATGCTGTCAGTAATAGAATGCAGTTTCAGTAAAATTACTGTGAAGATAAATAGTTCAGTGATTGGCTCAGGTATCTAAAATAATGGATTTTAATAAGGTATTGATGCAAAGATAACAAAAGATGACTTCTGTTTATCTTGAATTACAATACTTGTAATACCATTGACAGAAGGGTCATATCAGTGATATATTTTTTGTGTTAAGATCATAGAAAATTGTTTAAAAAGCAAACAAAGAAAATTGATTTTTTGATGTTAATTACATCAGTTGAGATGAGAGATTGCTATACTTATACCATTCAAGAGAGGCATTTAAGTAATTCCTTTTTCTTGTTCAGTACGGTGATATTCATAACCTGGAGTCCAAACTATTTTAATCAAAAAGACGGCATCAGTCAATTAAATTTTGATGTTTGATCACAGATGAATATTTCAACAACAAATTACTGAGGTCCACATGGGTGTATTCAATTAATAGTTACAGAGAAAATGTTAATGACAAATTTGCTAACTGAGTTTTTACCTAAATAAAATTTGCTGACTTAGCATTCAACTAAATAAAATTTGCCAATAAATATTAATTTTTAATTGTGAATATATAAAAATTTATTATATGATGACAATTGTTTCTTTTATATAAAAATATAAAGATTTTTGAATCTTATTTTTCATTGAGAAATCAAGAAAAAAATTTTAAAAGGACTCCTCATATAATTCATGATTTAATCAATTAAAAGTTAAAAAATATTTATTTTTAAATTAAAGAAAAAATTTAGAGAAGTAACATAATGACTATATAAATGCAAAATATATAATAAAATAAAATTTTTTGGCCATATCTTAATTCTATATCTTTCAATAAAAATTAAGACTTTTTTCAGGAATCATCCAACTTTATTGTTAGGATTAATGTACTTATAAATTCAAACAATCAGAGTTATCAAAGTTATTGTAGCAATTAAACTAAAATAATTCTTATATATTATTAAAGTATTTATTGAAAACTGAAAATAATAATTTAACAGTTAATACTCACAATTTTCTAAACATTTTGACTCCCACATGTTAGCCAACTACCAGAATTTTGAAGTTTTAGATCTCATGCTATTGTCCAAAAAATTTGAGTTATGCAGATCCCAAAGTTATCCCAGTTATCCAGATTTCAGAGTTTAGCAATAGGAAATGATATTTATTGATGACTAGTAATTATCAATTATACTATCAGTAAAGAATATAGTCTTTCAAAATAAAAATAATATAATCATTTGGTTATTAGGGTTATTGATTGGTTATTAATTTTTTCTTGTATATTGTAGAAATCTACATTATACAATCCATTCTCAGCTGATTTAAATTTTGTCCAGTAATTAAAATTTGCTGATTTATTTTCTGAGTGGGAGATGTGACACATCTATACCCTACAGCAGGAGTTCCCAAAGTGCGGCCTGTGGGCCAAATGCAGCCCACAAACCCTAGAAATGTGGTCCGCGATGTCAGATCTCCGCGATCTTGAATTCCATACAGATAATTTACATTTTTACAAAAAATAAATAAATTTTATTATATTATAATTAAAAATTGTTCAGTTAAAAAAATGCATGTATAAGTGCTTCCAAATATGTTTTCATTTTTTGGAAGCATTTAAATATGCAAAAAACTTCCTTAATCATGAATATTAATAAGTTCAAATTGAGATCAAAATTAACTGATGAACATTTACATGATGTTAAGAAAACATTCAACCGACTTAGAACCAAGCTCAATGATATTATTAAAAGAAAACAACAACTGCACAAGTCACACATTTCAAATTGATGAATTTATTATTTTTTCTTTTTTATTTGAAATTATTTAGTTATTTTTGTTGAATTATTTTTGAAATGTGTTATTTTAAACAGTTTGTAATAAAAAGTAATTATTGCCATAAATAAAGAACGATTGTGTTATAAAATTAGCATAAATCTTTTCTTTATGTCTAACTTTTTATTGATTTGAACATGTTTTTCCATAACACTTTTTTTGGTCCTCCAAATATTTTAGAATTTACAATTTGGCCCACCTAGGCAAAACTTTGGGAATTCCTGCCCTTTAGGTATGCCACTAATCCCAGCGAAAAATTACAAATGAAGACCTTAGGGTGATGCTGTCTCTGGGATATTTTCACAATGACAGAGAGAGCAATAACTTTTACTGAAAAACAGAACAGCATAAATTCTTAATGAATTTGACTTGGTAGTCTAAATCTTGGATATCTTATTCTCATTTGGTTCTATTCATTGTTCAATCCTAAATCAATGAAAACAGTTGGGAGAGTAATGGCAGCAAAAATATAGGTTTCTGTAACATAGCATGGTTTGTAAACATAAGAAAGAGATCTCTAACAGGAAATTCAGATATAAGAGGAACAGTTGTATTTTTCAACTACTGAGGAATGATTATCCTTCTGAACCAGAATGTAGAAAACCTGATGTATATTTACAACCACATTCTCTGACAATACAAAGTGTATGTAGAATTTACATTGAAAAACTTATTAAGTACAAGGGTAGCAGAACATATAAAGGACATCCAATGTGATAATATTACTACGGCATTGGTGATAAGGGTCATAAACTATGATTTAGATGTGAAGGTTGGGCTTCCTCCCAAACCTCCACATTGAGTTCGGACCCGCGCCCCTTCCGATTCAACTTTTTGATTTTCCAATGTTATTATGTTCAAATGTTTTTCTTGTATTCAGTAAATGTTTAAAAAGTTAACTGAAGAGGGTCAAATTAAATACAACCGAAAATGTTTTTAATAAAGAATAAAAGACTTTAACTTATAATTTAAAACTGCTAGTGGTGTTTGGAATTTAATTAATTTTTATAAGTATTTTAAAATTGTATTTATATATATAAATATTTAGGGAATAATTTAGCAGAAAATGTTTCATAAATTTAGATTATGCTTATATAAAATCAAACAAAAATGGTAGAAATTCTTTGTTAAAATATTTAACATTTAATTTGACTTTAACTAAATTAATTAAATTTAGCATTTTAATTCAAAGACTTAAATAAAACACGATTCCAGTATTTTTTTATTTTTCATTAAAAAAAATCAATTTATATTTGAACTAAAATTATATTTTTGGGGTTGAATTTAACACTGAAGTCAGAATGTACATTTCATTTTCTGAGGCTTTGTAAATAAAGCCATAGAAAAAGGGAATAAAAGAGAGATGCAATAAGGAAAACAACAACAAAAACTTGCTATGTTAATGCTTGATTGTAATATGAAAAATTGAAAATAAATTTTTAAAAATAAATAAAATCCTTAATTAGTAAAATTTATGAATGTTAAGATGAGGATTTTTTTGTAAAAATTTTCCAGATTTTAGAGTCCTGGATTCTAAAAGGCAAGATTTTAGAGATTTTACTGGATATTTATAATATACATTACAGTCAAACCTGTTTTTATGCGGTCGGTTTTTGTGCGTTATTTTTTTTAATTACATTTTTTTAATTAATTTTTATTCGTCATATGCATTTCATGGAATGTTTTTTATATACTGCACAAAAAAATTGCACATAAAAATGCACAAAAAAAAAATATCGCACAAAAACCGACCGCATTAAAAACAGGTTTGACTGTATATAATTTTATTACTTAATATAATTTATTCCTAAATATCTCAATACCTGTTCCCAATGTTTTTCTTTCAAGCTAGGATGACAGATATTTTGAATAAATGGAATATACTGCTTAAAATTATTCAAATCCTTTTTTGTTTTTATTGCAATCTTTAAAACACCTAGAAAAATCAAATTTAAATTTATATCATGAAATTAAGCCTAATGATACATTAATCTTTATTATAGATATCATATAGAAACAAATATTTATTTGAAAATAATATATTTATAGAAAAATAATTTTAAAGAATTTAAAGTATTGTTAAAATTAAATTAATTAATATATGTGTCAGACTGAGTGTATGAAGAAAACATTTACATTAATATATTATTGATATCATTGGGAAAGTTTTGAAAATAAATATAGGTAGGCCTATACTTCATTATTATAGCAGTTATATTCCAGATCACTGCTATAAATTGAATCACAGTCTTTTTTCATTTCTAATGCATATAAAAGTCTAAAAACATATTTATACTATTATTCATTGAGCACACAACAGCATTTATGTATCATCTTGAAGGATCTAGATTTGATACTAGGTCTCACACCTCCAGTTTTCAGGAAGACTCTAGATCCAGCTTATCTATATGATTATTTATATTTTATGTATCTATTGTAAGTATTATTTTGCAGATAATTTACCTTTTGAGATATAAAATAAAAACATCGAATATAATTAAGAAGTGCCATATTAGGAAAGTGCTATAAAGTGAGGTATGCCTGTAAAAAATTTCAGCATGCTAATGATCAGTTAACAGTAGAGTTGGTGGCAAGTTACAACATTGAGGGATACCACTTCATTTGGCTTCTAACTTCTAGCTATTATAGTAAAGTTTAACTATCAATAATCCAAAGAATTCACTAGAGCACAAAATTCCCCTATTGATGGAAAGGCATGGGCTCAAAAGAAGAAATTTGCTATATTGAATGTGAATTGATAAATAAAAAGAGAATGAACAAGAGCTTATGAATGAGATATCTCAATAAGAATGTGCATTTGAATGTGAGAGAAGCAATATATAGTGAATATGATCAGAGATAGGAGTTTGGAATAACATGGATAGCTGAAAACATTTGCTACCCATTATCATTCATTCCAGAATCACCATATTTCCCAAACAGTCCTTCCATTTCATCTCTCTCCACATCAACTCTGCCATTCAAATCTCCTGTCAAAATCACTTACTCAGTATCACAACTTCCATTTATTGCATCATTCAAGTCATACCAGAATTTATCTTTTTCATTCCCACTCATATTATCCACAGGAGCATACACCCACTATCAGAAATACTCTCTGCAGTCTAATTTCATCCTTACCCATATTATTCTGTCATTCACATGCTTATATTCTAACATACATTTTTTTATTCTCTCATTTATCAACACATCCACATCACTTCTTGCTCGCTCATTTGTGAGGAAGTTAACTTTGACCTGTCCTAATTTCATTTTATTATACACACTATTATTTATCGTTATTTTCCTATATGCTAACGTATTATTTGAATTAAATGCCGCCTGTACTAATGATGCCTACAGTAGCAATACTGAAATTTGGCATATGCAACTTGTGCACACTGGGATGCATAACTTGAAACAGTTGCCAAATATAGTTGAGGGACTTGATATCAATGGAAGGCTTTTTGATTCACCTCTTCAGTAAAATTACATTTGAAAAAAAATTTTTTTTCAAATGTTGTTTGGTTCACATTACGCCTGAAGACGGCTATCTGGCCGAAAACGTTTGCGAGTGTTTTAATTTTAGTTTTATTAAAGAGTCATATATCATACTGCATTTTAGTGCTGTTAATTGGATTCATTCTTCAAAGTCATTTTTGAAAATGGAACAGCCTCTGCGATAAAGAAAAATAAAGTTATTTTCATTGCTAACAGAGTCAATAAAATGTACTTATTAAAATTTGAATTAAATGCCGCCTGTACTAATGATGCCTACAGTAGCAATACTGAAATTTGGCATATGCAACTTGTGCACACTGGGATGCATAACTTGAAACAGTTGCCAAATATAGTTGAGGGACTTGATATCAATGGAAGGCTTTTTGATTCACCTCTTCAGTGTGAGTATTGTATTCAAGGAAAGCTTACTCATTTTCCACATGTTCAGAGACGTATATGTGCCAAACGACCACTCAAACTTTTGCATAGCAATTTAATAGGACCTGTTACACCTGTTTCATTTGATGGTAAGCATTATGTCATGACAATAATTGATGCTTATATCCATTTTACTGCTGCATACCTTCTAAAACATAAATCAGAAGCATTCAAATATTTTCAAATTTATGAGGCCATGGCTACTGCGCTTTTTGGAACAAAAATAAGCAAACTTTGATGTGACCAAGGAGGGGAATATACGTCAAACCATTTTAAAAGTTTTTGTACCAACAAAGGCACTTTTTGGAACAAAAATAAGCAGACTTCGATGTGACCAAGGAGGGGAATATACGTCAAACCATTTTAAAAGTTTTTGTACCAACAAAGGAATTCAGATAGAATACACGATTAGCTATACACTCACTCAGAATGGGGTTGCTGAACGAATGAATAGAACCATCTTTGAAAAGATACGCTGCATGATTTTTAATTCTATTGTTCAAAAGGTTTTCTGGACAGAGGCTGTCATGGCTGCAGTATATATAATAAATAGATGTCCTACTGTTGCACTTGTTAAGAAAACCTCTGCTGAGATGTGGTTTGGTGTGAAGCCGAATGTAAAGGAGATGAGAGTTTTTGGCTGTGTAGCTTATGTTCATATTCCCAATAAAATTCTGCAAGGAAAACTTGACAAAAGAGCTAAAAAATGTCTAATGATGGGATACTGTTCAAATGGGTATCGTTTATGGGATCTATCTGATTGAAAAATTATATCTGCACATGATGTGCATTTTTGTGAGGATGAATTTCTGACCATTAGCAAGAGTAAAGAAAAAGATTCAACTCATTATATCTCCTCAGATATGATTGTGACCGAGGCCCCAGAAGATTTGAATATCACTAATAAAGATTAAGATTCAAGCAGAGCTCTTCAAAATGTTCAATCTACTGTGCAACCAATTGTGTCTGATAGTGAGACAGAAGAAATTTCTTTACATCGCTCTGATCGAGAACACAAAAAGCCTAAGTACCTTGAAGATTATGTTGCCATAGCATGTAGTGCTGAAACCTTCATTGATAATCTTCGTCAAAACTATGAAGATCTAAAAGGAAGAAGTGATGAAAAGGAATGGATGGAAGCAATTGGTGTAGAAATGGATTCACTGATCAAAGCTGAAACTTGGACTCCTGTTGAGCTGCCTTCTGGTTGCAAACCAATTGCGTGTCACTGGGTGTTTAAAATCAAAAGGGACGAAAATGGCGATGTTGAAAGGTATAAAGCTAGATTGGTTATTAAAGGGTGTTCACAAGTTAAAAATTTTGATTACACTGAAACTTATGCTCCAGTGGCCCATTATGGGTCTGTCAGAACTCTGCTAGCTATACTATCATCAATCATGATGATCTTCAGGCTGTACAGATGGATGTGAGCAATGCCTTTCTTCATGGGGAGTTAAAAGAAGAAGTATACATGACATCCCCTCCGGGATTCAAAAATGAAAACCCAAAACTAGTGCTAAAATTAAACAAAACACTTTATGGCTTAAAACAAGCACCAAGAGCATGGAATGCTCAATTTGATGAATTTCTCAAAAAACTGGGTTTTCTCTCATGTGAAAGTGAAAAATGCATGTATTGCTACTTTGAATAGGGAAGAAAACTTTATCTATTGCTCTATGTTGATGATGATATTATAGCTACAAATGACTATAACTTGCTTACAAAAATGAGGAATGCCCTCCAAGCTGAATTCAATATGAAATATCTTGGACAGCTGTACAACTTTTTGGGTATAAAGATAGAAAGAAGATCTGATGAAATGGTTTTATCACAGAGAGCAAAAACCTGAAAAGAATACTGGAACGTTTCAACATGCAAAACTGCAAGCTTTCAAAGACTCCTATGGAAGTTAAATTACCTGATAAAGAATATCTATCACATTGCATTATAGGAGAAAAACCATATCGAGAATTAGTTGGCTGCCTAATGCATCTGATGCTAGCAACTCGGCCAGATCTTGCCTTCGCAGTTGCATATCACAGTCGCTTTCAAAACAATGCTACAGAAGAACATTGGATTTCAATCAAGAGAATTTTAAGATACGTTAAGAATACTGAAGATTATGGATTATTTTATTGCAAGTACTGTGATATTCCTATTATAGCATATGCTGATGCTGACTGGGTAATCATCCAGGAAGAAAATCAACTTCTGGATTTATTGTTCAAATATATGGTGCTAGTGGTATGGGCATCAAGAAAACAGTCTATTACAACCCTCTCATCAACTGAAGCAGAATTTATAGCCCTGGCAAGTGCCTCTGCTGAAATAATGTGGCTCAGATCTATTCTCATGGAAATACAGATATATCCTGCAACTCCAATAATTTATGAAGATAATCAATCATGTATCCAAAATCTGACAAAGTGGGAACAGAAGAAACTGAAAGATATTGATATTAAATATAATTTTGTTCGTGATCTAGTAATAAACAAAATTATCAATGTAACTTACTTACCAACAGATCAGCAAATTGCAGATGTATTAACTAAAAGTGTAACTCATAGCAATAATTTATGAAATTTATTGAATTTTGTAATGGTCTTGGGATCCGTAAAATTGAAGCGGAGTGTTAAATATAAACCTATATTTAATTTACCAATTTTACGTTTATAAAATCTGATGAGAGTGACACCTAGTTCTCCTATATAATCCCTTGACCAGTGGGTCCACGTGCTTTTTCGTGTTGATCTGTACTAAGGAAGTTTGTCTGTACTGGATTTGTTTTGTTATCTATTTTCTACTGTGTGTAATACTTTGTATCATATTCATAATATATTCAATTTCCTGCTTCATGTCTGCTGGTTCTGTAGAGTACGTGATAGCCTTCCTAAAAAAGTAGCTAAAAGCTGCCTTCTTGTAACTAATTGTATCCAGGGACCATTTTGGTATAAGGACTGGTTCATAGGACGGTTTCCTATATACACTCATTTTAAAATTCTCATTAATTATATTTATTCTCAGGTCCAAGTAATGAAATGTCTGTTTGCTCTGCTGTTCTTTTTTTAGAGAGAACCCTTAAGTATCCAGTATAAATGCTTTTGTGAAATCCTCTAAATTAAACATGAGTCATTCTCCCATACTACCATAATATTGTCCACAAACCCTATATAAAATTTTAGTGTTGGCTGGAAAGTTGGGATATGTTGATTTTCTAAAGACCTCAGCACTATTTCTGCTAAAGAACCTGCTATTGGGCTCCTTATTGGAACTCCCATTGTCTGCTCATATATTTTGCCTTTAAACTTGAAATAGGAACCATAACAAATAATGTTTGTTATATCTCTCAATATTGACTCATGTTTAGAGGATTTCACTAAAGCATTTATACCGGATACTTAAGGGCTCTCTCTAAAAAAAACAGCAGAACAAACAGACAATTCATTACTTGGACCTGAGAATAAATATAATTAATGAGAATTTTAAAATGAGTGTACATAAGAAACTGTCCTATGAACCGGTCCTTATACCAAACTGGTCCCTGGATACAATTACTTACAAGAAGGCAGCTTTTAGCTACTTTTTTAGGAGGGCTATCATGTACTCTACAGAACCAGCAGACATGAAGCAGGAAATTGAATATATTATGAATATAGGCAAAGAGCATGGGTACAATGGATCATTTTTACAAAGCATACTAAACTCAGTATGGGCGAATCTTAATATGTTAAGTAAAAACCACCTGAACACACCTACCTCCACTGCCCAACAAGAAGGATACCTACCTATACCATACAACCTGAAAGGATTTAATATAGTGGATAGGATATTCAAAAAGCAGAAGAAGAAACTAGCAATACAAAGAGAGCCTACTATCTTTAACCTCCTAAGAAATGAAAAAGATCGTTTAGAAGATCTGGAAAAATGAGGAATATACAAAATTCCTCTGGAGAATATGAAAACCCAACAAGCGGCATCTTATATAGGTGTAACTAAAAGTACCCTCTCCCAAAGAATCAAGGAATATAAGCGGGATATAAAGAAAGGAAAGCTAACTACTGCATTATCAATAGAATCATATAATAATGACCTTAGGATAGGATGGGAAGATGTGAGAATCATAAAACCAATTAATGCACCAAGATAATGATACAGAGACCTTAGAAATCATGTGAAGGTGAAAAACTGAAAGATTATTGAATGATACACCAGCTCTAGAACTATCTCAGGCATGGACCTATGCAGTTGAATCAACATATAGATGAGGAAACCACTCCTCTCTATTATAATAATAATATAGACATTTGTTACAGGGCTGTGCCGTAGATTTTCTCAGTATGAGGCAAGTCTTCGAAATGCCACCCCTTAATTTCCTCCTTAAAAAAACAGGGCGGCATCGAAATGCCGCCCTGTTTTTTTCTTTAAAATAACCTTTGTTTGTAATTTAAAAAAAAAAACTGCACAAAATGTACGAATACTATTTTTATTTTGACAATATAAACTACTTTAAAATAATGATATCAACTACAACAATCTACTGCAGTTTTATCCTTCTATCTTTAACTTTAGCAAATTCGTTAATTAGAGATATGTAGTCTAGAGTGGCAGCCAATATAGATTCAATAGAAATTAATGACAGATTTTTAAGTTTTGTTTGGCTTATTGAACTTCTTAAGTAATTTTATTAATTTTAATTTGGAAAAACTTCTTTCCCCACTAGCTATAGAGATAGGGAGTGAATAAAATTGTCAGAGCTATAACAGTATTCGGATTCCAAGTAAATAAGTTATTTTGGCACATATTTGGTAAATAATTTAAAACATCCAAAGGTTTCATAGAAAATGGAAGCATTTGGGATATATCACATAATTCTTCTTGAAGATCTTTTGCATTTATATCTGATTCATTTCGTCCGAAAGTATTGACCGTTCCCCTAACACTCAGGGTTTAAATTACAATTTATACTTGTTTTTACGGATGTCCCCATTCTCTGTTAGGTTCTCTGCTAAAGCTCACTTTTTCTGTGCAGCTGAAGTGGGGAAGTCCAGTCTGAAAGCACTCCTGCATCTTTAATTTTATTTTAAAATCCTATTAGCTAGTGCAGATTTTATTTTATTTTGATTTACTAATTTAAACACAGCACAGCCACTTGCCACTTCTCAAGATAAACTAACATTAAAATCAAATATTGTCAATAATTGTAAGCTCAAAGCAGAACTATCAACATAGATCAATATAAAAAAAGCATTGCATAAAGATTTTTAATTGTTGAATTGTTCAAATTGTATTTTGATTTCGCTGCTTATGCTTCCCCCTTACGGTGCCGCCTGAGGTGGCCGCCTCTCTGCCTCATAGCACCGCATGGCTCTGATTTGTTATACACTATTATTATTATTTTGTGTTTATCTGTAACTTTATAATTGTTTATATACTAAATACTCAAATCCTCTGCAATTAGTAGTATTAAAATAATAATTAATTTTTCAGTTTGTAACCATAGCAACCTGCATTATTTATTTTATTTATTTTATTGTATTCCATTCTGGTAAACTTTAAATTTGTTCTATTTCTGTATGTAACCTGATGATGGCTGACTGCCAAAAACGTTCGTTACTCTGAAATAAAGTAATTCTCAGCTGCAAAAAGTGCTTATTTGATATTATTCTCGATACACATACTATTACCTAAAAATTAGTAGATGGTTCTGTTTTGAGGAAAAAAATAAATGGTCACATTATGTATATCATATCTCTCATGGCAAATTAGTGAATTTGCATTTATGACTAATTTTAGCAAAATATTTTCCAATGATTTCATTTTATATGTATATTGTGTGTCGCTAATATGGATATACAAAAAATTAATGAAAATGTTTTGTGTTACAGGAGAGTAAACATAATTTTCTAAATGTATTAAGCAGTGGCGGCTCATGGATGATTTTTGTGGGAGGCTGAAAAAAATTATAATAAAATATGTAGTGCAGACTGCAATGTTTGCAGTGTCAGATAATGAAGGCTGAGATTGTTAAAACAAAACAACTATTTAATAACTGAATTAGGCTAACTGAATACAATATTAGTGGAATACACAGTCTAATACACACAATGTATAATATACACAGTCTAATATACAGTTGTCTAATAAGCACAGTCTAACTTTGTCCAGGTCAACACTTAACGTCTCACACCCCGGACCTTTCTCCAGTCCTTATTGAACCTTTGTCTCGTTCTCTCTGAACCTTTGTGTCGTTCTTCACACTTGCGCGCCAAAAACACCCCCGAAGACACTCCCTAAACCACCCATGAAGCCACAGATGTTGGCCGGGTTGTTTTCATAGGCGACTTTGCAAAATTATCCTTCAGTTCCCCCCTGCAAAGTCGAGTTTAGTTCTTTTTTCTTTTTCTTTTTTCTCCGACAGTAACCCCAGCTTTTCGGTGAATTTACTAGCCTTCTTTCCTCTAGCGCTAATAACTCCTCTTTCATTGCTTTTCTCCATTTGGGTGCCTCATCAGAATTTATTGCTTCTTCATACGTTGTCGGTATCTCATTAATATCTTGAATAACATTTGCATGCTCCTTCCGTGTTTCTTTCAATCTTTCGGATCTTCTCCAGTTTTCCTGTTGTGCTACTCTGTCAGCTTCTTCCAGGGGTTCAACCCGTCTCACATTGAACACTTCTTTTGTGACTTCCCTTGGTCTTCCCGTAGTTCTATTTTCTATCTCCTGACTCACCAAATTTTGATACGAGTTGTCTCGTTCTATTACATGTATTCCTACATTATCTATCGATGTTTGGCCTGCATTTGCTTTATTTTCACCCGTTACTAATTTTTCATAAACCAGAAATGGTAAATCAGATTGTCTCCTGGTTCTATTTTCCATCTCCTTGTTCTTCAGTTGCTCAAGGTAATTTTTGTTTACATGCCCTAGTCTCTGATGCCATAAACGCCTACTTTCCTCACTCCCCTTTGCATTTACTACCAATTGTGCCATTGGTCGGCATTTTCTCTCAGTATATATTTCTAATGTTGGAATTCCTTTGTAACTGCCCACTAAGGGTATACACCTTTCTTCGTTCATTATCTCCACTCCATTCTCGCTAAAAATAACTTTATTTCCGTTTTTTATCATCGTCGGTACTGAAAGTAAATTTCCTTGTAACTGAGGGACGTACAGGACCTCCTGCATATGTATGTTGACTGGTTGACCATCCCTGTCAAATACAACTGCCCTCATTTCGCCACAGCCTGTATACTTCTACCCTTCTCTGCTAGTCTGACTTCCGTCTTATACGGGGAACGTTAGTGCCTATGTTCCGGAGGAAACTACTGCATGCTGAAGCCGAGTATTGTAAGGAAGCCGAACGTATCTAGTGAGGTGACAAACTTTTTGGCCGGAGCTGTACATCATATTACTTTACCATGAAATCATTGTGTGTAATTTACTTTACCATTTTCTTTTTTGTGGGAGGTAGTACAACTATATATATATAAAAATCAGCAAAATCAGAGGGGACCATGGTTGGCACTCCCCTGGTTAGTGATTTCTTCCTTAGTACTTCAAACTGTCCTTCTGTTCTTTTATTTTATTTTTTCATGGATGTTATGTTCTTTGGAAGCTTATTTAGACCAAGTTAATGGCCTATTAGGCTTTCTCCATTTGAATAGTTCACTTTTTGAATAATAAAAATTATATATCATAGGGGGCATGGTAATTGCATAGGTGGAGGATGGCCAAAAAAAGGTTGGGAACAACTGATATAATAGATATATATTTTAAGGAAAGGTGGAATAATTTAAAAAAACAATTATTTGTTTAAATTAAATGTGAAATTTGAATAAATTTAAAAAATGTTGAAGTTTTTTCATTTTTAGCTTATTTTCCAAAAGACTGGATGTGTGCATGTGTGTCTTTTGAATTAATTAGTATATTTTGATGAAATTTGGTAGTGATCTGCTATTAAAAGACATCTTGATGCCACATCCTTTAATCTTGTAGAATAAAATTTCATTTTTTTTTAATTTTAGTTTATTAGTGTCAATAGATGAAACTAACTGTTAGCAATATAGGGATACCATATGGCTTGTACTTGAGCTCATTCACATAAAGCTGTCAGACAGTTATTATTTTTCTATTCACAGAATATTATTGACAATCAAGTCATTCATCTTTACAATTATAATAATTTAACATTATAATGCTTATAATTTGATCAAAAATAGACAATTCTTTAACTTTATTACATGATCTCAATTTAACAGTGATTTATTCAAATTGGATGATGTCAAAGTTGAAATCATTTTGTTTCTTGCTGCCATTTTCAAAAGAATTAGTCAAGGATATAAGTATCTTTATCCGAATTAACCAAACAAACTAGCCAAACTTCCCCTGGCAGATAAATACATTTTTACAACGATGTAAAAATGTAATTTAAACTTTATCCACCAGGGGAAGTTTGGCTAGTTTGTGTTTTGGTAATTCGTAAAATGGTTTATCCTTGTTAGTTTGTTGTTAATATATGATTAGTATCTTTATCCTTAACTAAATAAAATAGCTAATAAATAAATATAATAGGAAATAAATAGAAATAAATAAAAAATTTAGGTTTGGTTCTTTATAAACTATTTTATTATTTTTAAATGTTCAATGCATTTATTACATTTGTGTTCTTTTAGAATTGGCAACTGATGATGACTGACAAGTCAAAATCATTCTCATAATAAATACTGTTTTGATACAAATAATCTACTTTTAAGCTTGTTTGTTTTTGTTTATATTTTTGATGAAATACCAGGCAATTACCGTTGTTAGACTCTCTCTTTCTCTCTTCATTAATACATTCATAAAATTATCTGCAGTAATTAATTTTATATTTAAATATAAATAACAAATACAGGCAATCCTCAATTTATGAAGCCTCGAATTACATAGTTTCAAAATTACAAAATTTGTAACAAAAGTTCAACAAGACTGCACAAAACACAAACAAAAAATAAAACTCAAAGCCCTTTAGCAGTCAAAAACTTTAATCAGAAACATTTTCAAGACACTTGGTGCCTTCCTCATTATAGATTTTATTACTGTTTACACATGGTTTATATAAATTTCTGTGTGTTTCTAGAAACACACAGAATTCAGGTGGTCCTTGTTCTGTAAATAGAACAAGGACCACCTGAGTGTATCTCCCTCTGCCAATGAGAAGTGGATTGAAACTTCTAGAAATTTTACCTCAAATTACAAAGTTTTGAATTACAAATTAAACATTCCTACATAATGGATTACAAATTAATATGGCAGAACCTAACCCCAGCCTAAATCAAGGGTTACCTGTATAATTTTAATAAATACATTTTAACGTTAAAGGAGAACTTCCACTTAGATGAATTTGTGAGGAAGTTAACTTGGACCTGTCCTATTTTTATTTTATTATGCACTCTATTATTTATCGTTATTTTCCTATATTCTAACGTATTATATTTTAGTTTAAAAGTTACTTCCACCTTCTCCGTCGTAGTTGGCAATCACGTGATACGGAGTCGGAACCCGTATCCGGAAGAGCTATCCCGGTTAATGATGTCATCTTATCTACATAAATTTTACCACTGAAACTGATATGTGAAAATAAGAATGATCCATATCAGTGTTTTGTTCGATATATAAATTAATTGTAAAGATAATGACATGAATGAATTACTCTATAAACTAATAATTTGGAACTTGTTACATGTAAGTATGCAAATGAGCGAAGTGTGGGATTGTAAGTTACCCATATAAAAGATCGATGCAATCGACAAGTTTTTGAGGTGTTGAATTTCCAGACGTAGAATTGGTGAAAGTGACATTTGAGTTCTTGTAAAGATCGACGATTGTTTGAAGTTGTATCGGTAGTGGAGGTATTAGATCTAAGTAATATTTAAGGTTCCTTTTTGTGAATAATTGAATTTTGGATATTTGAATTGAATTAAACAAGTTTCGTTGATTAACTGCTTGTTGCTTTATTATAGTTTCAATAAAGCATTTATTAACACTTTTGTAAGTGTTTCAAGTCTAATAAATTTATATTTTCTTATTATCTAACTTGTTTGAGAATTTCTTTAATTTATTAGCGTAAGTTCTAACATCGTCTTGTTGTTTTCAATCTAACACTTATTCGTTACTTCTAATGATAAGTTCCGGTTTCGTTTTTGCCGGTTTATGTTATTTATTGTTAGATTGTTTTTGTAGCTAATTAGTTTTAAGTTAGAACTTAGTTAAAGACCTGAGCTCAGTCAGAACTCTGGAATTTGCAGAGTCGCTAATTGTTAGGTTTAGTTTATAATTAGTATTATTGATAGTCGTTCTAATCCGCGACTTTGCAAATTATCTTACAGTTCAAGCTAGCACTAATCAAAAGTGGAAAAACATACAAACTTAGAAGCGCTTTCGACTTTATTAAGTCATCTTCAGCTACATTTTACATATAAAAGATCATAGAACATAAGAACGCTAAATAGAATAATTCAAAGTTTAAATACAAATGATAAAATAAAATACAATAAACATTAATTAAAATTAAGAAGTAATAAAAAACCCGGGCTGCACCCATACCCATGGAGGGGGGCTCAATGGTGAAGGACGGGGAAACCGGGACCGGGACCAGACCCGGGTCCTCCTGCGTGGCACGCCAACGCGTTACCACTCAGCCATCCGGCCGCCTCAAATCGGGGTGTCATTAAAGATATCGCAATTCGTAATTTTTTTTCAATCACTAAACGAGATGGATATTTTGTCTTCAAACAGCTACAGCAGAAAGTTTCTGGGTACATAGATATATATACAGTGGATTCCGCTTAATTGAGACACCGATTAATTGGGGCAGCCGTGTAATTGGGCCAAATCTCAAAGAACGGAAACCAAACTAATACATAATTTAAACGCTTAATTGGGACAGTACCAGAAAAGGAATTTTCAATTTTTGATATATTTTAGGTATTTTTCGAAAGTATGGCAACACTACGTACACTAAAGCACACTAATACTTGTGTGTTTCTTAAAAAAATCCTTATATAAAAATTATTACAACATTTTATTGTACCGGTAATTTTTCAGGTTAAACCTTTCTACAAGACAATACAGACTAATACAATGGAGCGGGTCGTTTCTTCGTGTCCTATTACATACACATCGTCGCCGCACTAATATAAACATCCATTCTTTAGTAAAATTATAAGTAAATATCATCGTTGATATTTACTTATAATTTCATGCATAACAATACTACATAATCATGCATAACAATACTGTATTCGGCAACACTAGCGTGATGAGAATCAGTTATCTATCGTCGTGAGTCTGGCAAATGTGCGTCTGCTTAAGAGTCTACCGTTAAGGCGGATTCCCACTTGAGCTGCGCCACCGCGGGCTGATGAGTCACAAACGCTGATATGCCGGTATTCGTTCCCATTCAATGATTCAATTAAGCGTTCGCGGTAAACAATTGACGACATCAGCCAATAGTCGGTAAGAATAGGAATACATCAACCACCAATCACTGCCATTGTATAATTCGTTTAATACTAAGCACTTCTCTGATTGGCTAGTATCTGCAACTAGTCGCTGTATAGAAGCGCAGACGTTGGGAGCTAGGAACGTCTACGTTTCTAATAAATGGCCGCAAGGTCAAGTTCCGTTGCTATGGAAACGAGCTCCTTTCTGCGTTTGCTGCAGACTTCACCCCAAGTGGAAATCCGCCTTTACTGTACCTAGCGATATTCATTTACAGTGTTGATTTTATTTAAAATTTTTAAATCATTGCCAAGATGCCAAGAAAGGATTTTACACTTTCGAGTAAAATTGCTTCGCTGGATAAAATTAAAAGCCAGCCATTTAATACAAGCCATCGTAGACTCGCTAAAATAAATCAAAATCTACCATAGCGCGTTTCCAACAACAAGAAAATCAACTGCATGAGTGGGCATTACAGAAAAAAATTCCGGGAACATCCAAAAGAAAGCGTGATGGAAAGGATCCAGAAGTAAAAAAGCATTAGATCAATGGTTTTCTATAGTAAGCAGGCAAGGTGTGCAGCATTAGATCAATGGTTTTCTACAGTTAGCGGGCGAGGCGTGAATATCAGCGGCCCAGTGTTGAAGACGAATCAGTGGAGATCGCTAAAAAGCTAATAATTAGGTACCTATTATTTATTTACCTACGAATTACATATTTTAGAATTTACTACTACTTCGTTTAATTGGGCCAAAATGGCTTAGTCCCAATTAAGTGGAATCCACTGTATATGATATTTAATTCAAAATTTTAAGAAATATTTAAAAGAACATGCAAATAATTTTTTATGTAGATTGAAATACTATTAATCACAATTATTAGCATGTATTATTTTTTTAATTTATATTGTAAAAGAGATCATCGTCAAATTATTAAAAACTCACCAGTTTAACAGACAAATAAATGTTCAATATATAAATTATATATATTTTTAAACTATTACGATAAATTGTTTAGTAAGAATATTTTTAAGATTTATCAAAATTTATATGAAAGAGTGCACAAAAAAAATTTACATTTTAATATTTAATAATGATTTTATATAAATTATTTACAGATCGTTCTAACATAAATATTTAATTATCTTACTATTTCTAAAGGATAAAAATTTATAATTTTATGAGAGATTGGAATCAGATCTATTTATATTGATAATAAAAATGTTTCAGATTACGTATACTATTGATTTATTTATATATCAAAGAGAAAAAAAAATCATTTAAAATGAAAACAAATTTATTATGTTTGCATTACTTTGGTAATGCAATCACGAAATTAGTTAGTTAAAGTAACTAAAATAAACTATCTAAAAAATATTTTACAAAAAATTTTCAAATTCAAAATTTTATTGCAATAATCCAGCACTCGAGTTTAAAACTTTTTACACTGGTATCAAACATTGGCTCTGAAAAATTTACTATTACAGTGTTTTCTTATTGTGATCTATCTTTCCCCAGGAAAGAGAGATCACAATCAGGATCTGTTCTTACAAGTTGAATATAACCGAAAATATGATATAAATACGTATCTTAATACGTGTAGTATAATAGTATTTCAATAAATCAAGAATAAATAATAGTAGTCTTTTAATCAAGCTTCTGAATTAAATGTCCGATTAAAAGAGAAAATTTTAGCATAAAGGCTAAAAATTCCATCAATTTATAATATTCCGCTAAAACAGTTGAGCAGAAAATAAATTTATGAAACTTTTTGCTGGAATATACCGATCAAGAACAATTAATGTAATAAATATTTAAAATACAATTTTTAAATATTTATTACATTATAGAGTGCATTCAGTGAGAGAACAGATCCAATAAGAATTCGACCGGTCGTGGAACGTTGCCTCATATTCATTGAATGTTAGGTGGCAGAAAAGATTGGTACAGTGGTGCCTCGCAATTCGACATTCGAGTTTCGCGGATTTGCGCATGCGCATTCATGGAATTGTGTGATGTTATTTGTCAGTTCTTTTTGGGCTACTTTGGTGTTTGCCCGTGTTGTGTTAATTTTCAATTCTACATTTTTCGGAAAGTAAAAAATTTGTAATTTTATTATTTTGAGTGAAATGTAAGGATGGGTTCAAACAGAACTGACCAGAGGAATAATTCCGAAAAGAACACTCGACGAGGCAAAGTGACGAAGAAGAAAATTGTAGATAAAGTGCAGAAAGATAGAACAATTAAAATGTAACTCGAGTATGATGTTCCTAGGACAACTGTGGCCATGTTTTGCCACAAACAGAGAAGATTATGGGTGCTAGGGTGTCTGCTGGAAGACTTCGTTCCAACATCCCAGGGCTAATAAATTGTTGTGTATAAAATAGTGTATCTCTCTCACCTCACCCGTTAGAGGAGTGGGATAACGAATTAATCGATTTTACATAGTCTTATATGGGAAATATTGTCCCGCAATTCGACAGTTTCTCAATTCGACATTTGTTCGGCGACGGATTAGTGTCGAATTGCGAGGCACCACTGTACAATATGGCTGACAACTCCAGGTTAGGTCTGCGCAACGAAAAGGATTCGTCATCGCAACAAAAAATGTGCAAAATCTTAATTATTAAAATGATGAAAATAAAAGAATGAAAATTTTAATATATAATTAATAAAGATCCTATTAAAATCAATTATCATACATTTTTAATAATTGCATGATAAAGTTACCATTTACATTTTAGTAAAACAGATCCAAAACTTTTGTGGATCAGGTCGCATACTGAACACACCGAGATCACATTTTAACAATTTATTGAAAAAACACGATGATAGCGACGTTGCGGCTGATAGTTTTGTTCATTATTATTTATATGCTGAAATTAGCTTCATTTTAATATAAATATACTGCACCCATGACTGTATGCCATTAAAACACCCAATGCCATTAAAACATAATTTGTTTTGGTTCGTTTTAAATAATTAAACTAACTTTAAAATTTTCCTACAAAATCTTACTAAAAACTTTTATCAGTTCAGTCAAAATTTATTTAAAATATTTGCATCGCATCATATCTGACAATTTTACTCTCTTCCAAAAATATTCATCTCTAATTCTACTACAAATAATTGCTCAACTGCAGTAAAACCACACCAAAGTCACTGTCTATTTTCGGATAAAGAGAACTGTTTGATATTGCTCACTTCTTCTTTACGACTTTGTTTTCCATTTTTAACGATTAAAATTTTATTTGTACTTCTTGAGATAAACAAGTATTTAATAATTTACTTATAGTAATAAATGAAAAACGAATAGAAAATAATAAAAAATAAAACGATTTATGCATATTAGATTAAGATCGGAAGAGCGGTTCAGCAGGAATGCCGAGACCGATATCGTATGCCGGAAACAAATTTCAACTTAAAAATTGGGTGTCAATTTTTATTTATTAGTGAAAATAACAATTACATTATGAAAAAAAAGATAGACAACTCTCAACAAAAATTATGATCAACATAATGCATATGGGCAAAAATCAAATTTTCAATAAAAAAAAAAGTTGTAAGCTTAGATGTAAGTTCAAGCAGATATTAAACAGGTAGGTCATTAAGTGAGGAATATCTGCCCTCAAATTAAACAAAAATGTGCCAAGTGTACTGTTTAACATTTTTTTGAAACAAAAAAGTAATGAACTAAATTTTTGTTTTAGATTGTATATAAATATAGAAAAAAAAATGAATTAATTAAAAAATATATTATTATAACTATATAAATTCTGAAAATTAAAATAATAATAATATTTGGATTTCTCTAGCATAGATGAATGCTCTTACTTTCTTCTTTTAGATCAATCCTTGAATGTTTGATTCTAAAAGAATACACAAAAACTATAATGATGTGTGTGTTTACTGCATATTCATGCCATTCCACTTCTTAAATATTCCTTTGAATCATGCAATGCACACAAACAGATCTTGATAATCTCAAAAGGAAAAATATGAACATTGTTGACAAAATGCAAATATAGTCATTCCAAATAATCCACTGAAAGGATATATCATATAGAGATTTTATATCATATAGAGGGAATATAGCCTCAATGATAAGAGAATTATATAAAAACAAATCAGTACACTGTGAAAATACTTCTTTACCAAACAAAATATCTCACCAGTAAATAAAACTCAAAACACTTTAGCAGTCAAAAAACTTTAATCAGAAACATTTTCAATGCACTTGGCACCTTCCTCAGCTGCTATTACAAGACTCACCCTATTACACAAGAACAGGGGTCCAACTACACAAAATAAACAAACATAACAAAATTTAAAGGGCAGGACCACATTGGAAACACTCTCCTTAGCACCTCCTGCCTGCAAAGCCATATATTTTGTTAGGCATCAGATCTTCTAAGAATACATTAAGTAGATTACAAAATCAAAAGCTATACAAAGTTATACAAATTGAAAGGATATGTGATAAATTTTATGGAACTGGAAACGATCCCCAGTGCATGGAGGTAGTTGTTTAAAGTCAGCAAAGCAGACTAAAGGATATGCTACCATCAGTTTCATTACTCCCTTATAGGAGCACTGCTTTTTCTGACAATTATTATTTTATTTTATGTTGTCTTTTAATATTTGCGGATAATTGTACATATTTTAAATTCGTGTAGATTTTAGATAATTTTTAAAAAATTTGTATAACTTTGTATAGTTTTTGTAATCTACTCAATGTATTCTTAGATGATCTGATGCCTAACAAAATATATGGCTTTGCAGGCAGGAGGTGCTAAGGAGAGTGTTTCCAATGTGGTCCTGCCCTTTAAATTCTGTTATGTTTGTTTATTTTGTGTAGTTGATCCCCTGTTCTTGTGTAACAGGGTGAGTCTTATAGTAGCAGCTGAGGAAGGTGCCAAGTGCATTGAAAATATTTCGGATTAAAGTTTTTTTGACTGCTAAAGGGCTTTGAGTTTTATTTTTTGGTTTGTGTTTTGTGCAGTCTTGCTGAACTTTTGTTACAAAATATCTCAACTATACACAATTAAGAATTCAATTTTTCATGCAGACTATAAACATATATTTCTTAATCTACATAAAAAGAAAACCAAAAATGTTATAATTTGACAATGTACAGAAACTGCATTTTGGAGTTAGAATGTATTTTGTGGTAAGAATTGTCCTTACCTATAGCAATCAGAGATTGATATGAAAACATAACCTTTAGGTTTTTCTATGGTAATTTATAACCTGAGACAGAAGAAATCTTCACTGAAATATAAGATTAGATTATTCCCACAAAAAATTACTAAAAACATATTTTAAAGAACACTTTAATTGATAAATGCATATGATGTCACATAACTAATGAAACAATACAATACAGGTATCCCTCCTATAACACGGCTTGCTCTAACATGATTTGAAAATTGCGGAAACTCTCATATAACATGGTACTTCTACAACACAGTTTTTACTTAATGCATTTAGAAAATTATGTTTACTCTTCTACAATAACAAAACATTTTCATTAATTTTTATAAATCCATACTAGGGGTACAAAATACACACATAAAATGCAATCATTGGGAAATACTTTGCTAAAATTAGCATAAATGCAATTTAGATAATTTCCGTGAGAGAAACAATATACAGTATATTTTCAATTTTGATTTGAAATTAAATTAATTTTGAAATTGAGTTAATTGGCGGCCATTGAATATTTTGTGTTCCAAACATTCTATTTTTAAATAGCAGTAGCACTTTCGACTTTTTATTAAAAATCCTCTTCAGCTACACACTATCCTCTGATATGATACTTTAAACTTAATTTTGAGTTAAACTTAATATAGAGTTGTTTCTTAAAATATCATATTAGAGGGTGTAAACACCTGTCATCAGCCTCATCATCATCTTCAGCTTCAAACATTAAATTTTCAATTTTAAACCTTACAACTCTTCTTTTTTTGGCTGATAATGCTTTCAATCTATATGAAAGACTTTGACAATACAGTGATATTTCATCTTTTTCATCTCCGTTATGAAGAATAGCTTTCAAAGTGTCATTTGCTTCTTTGAAAATAGAGGATGTATCCACTGTTGGATATTTTTTCTTGTTCCGTCTTTTCCACAGGGGTCTGCAAATAAATAAATATTTAAATTATCATATTTCATGGTCTTAAAATAATAGAAATTGTCTGTAGTATTATAGACTGGAATATCTGAAATAATATACAAGTAATAGTTTAATAACAATATAGAACAACAAAAATAGAGAAAATATCACAAAGGATTGAAACTATTAAAACAAATTACATAGTACTACTATCAATAGATGTATATATTTCAAATATATAGTTTGTTATAAAAAACACTAAATTACATGACTTACTTGTCATTTGCATCATTTGATATGGAAGAACTTCCTGAAACATAAATCTCATCTTCATAAGATAAATTACATGGAATTTCCTCCAAATCTGTATTTGATTGAGTGTTTATTACATCTATATTGTTAACAGTTCTGTAAAAATTTAAAAGCTTTAACCTGATTACTATGTTAGTTTAATTATTTATGAAAACTTTATTTTAAATCTTATGCTTCACAAATACTATAGTTAACATGCAAAAAAGAAAAACTTGAATTTACTCTCTTGGCTCTAGACTCCTGCTTAAAAATCCATCCAAAATCGGATAAATATCCCAATTGACTCTTTTAATATCACTTCTTCCTGCTCTACTGGGTAAGTTGATGGCTCGTTTTTCTTTTACGTACCTATCACGCAGGCTTTACCACTTTTTTTTGACAAATTCAAATATAAATATATAAATTTCCCTTATTTTGATTGGTTTTATCGAATGAAAAAACTATATTTTCTAGTTAGAACTACATACCTGTTGAATTCAGTTGAGCTGCAATAAGTGCCCATCTATTTTCTTTTAACGCATTGTCTTTATAATGTTCATTTCCTTTGTCATATAAAAAAGGAAAGTCTCTATTTGCTTCCACTAGCATTATGCTATTTAAACGTCCCGCCATCTTGAAACTTCACAACATCAATTCAATGTCACAAAATGCATCGATTTGATTGGTGGACGTTACTCCGACGGATTTTACCGTCGCGGTAAAGTTGAATCTATCTAGAACCTGGACGGTAGCGGTTTTTACGCTGCGGAATGACGTCAAAACCGCTCTACTTTCGTCACGGGCGTATTTTCCGCCGTGGTTCCGCGCTAGTGGGAACCAACCTGTAGAATGATGGAGAAAAATTCTCACGTTGCAATTTTTTCAATTGTAGCGGTTTGGTTTAAATGAAACTTAAGTTTAAAAGAAAACTTTAATGATGGAAGCAATATAGTCAATTAGTAGTGATGTTAAAAAATTATGTTCGTCAGAGACAGTTTCAATTTATGTTTGGTCCATAGAGATGAAGGTCGTGGTTGCGTTAGGGAGATGGTTGTCTTATGGAGGGTCAAATGGCATTATTTCTATAGGAAAAAATTTGGTTCCCATAAAATCGTGGTCGTCACGTCAGGTGGTCGTGAAGACAGTTTTCACTGTATATTATTAGATAGCATCAAAATATGAATATATTGCTTACTTTCATGTTTGATTTCTCTTTATGGGGACTTTGAAATGTATTTGCACAGAAAAACATGTTTCTAAGGTATATATGAATCTAATTTAATATAAAGCACTGGATGATAATAAAAGTGTATATATATATTTTGCGATTTACAGTAAATTTTAATTTAAACATCACATTTTTTAAATATATTTTCCTACTATATATTGATAAAGTTTTTTCTTCTAAAATAAGAAATTAAAAGTAATAAAATTATTATATTATATATTCATTTATAGATTAATTAAAATATTTCAATTATCACTAGTAATTTCGATGGTTCACAATAATATTCAAACATATAATTACCGGTATTTCGCTATATTTAGCTTAGGAAATCGAATTACCGGTATTTATTCCGTTGCTATCAATATTAAAAGATTTTTCTCAATTCGAATTAAATTTTAATCGCAATTACGAGACATGTGCT
Source organism: Olivierus martensii (assembly GCA_000484575.1). Lineage (NCBI taxonomy): Eukaryota > Metazoa > Arthropoda > Arachnida > Scorpiones > Buthidae > Olivierus > Olivierus martensii. Next base: position 47,898 of record AYEL01064539.1, read on the forward strand.
TTAACCCAAACATTTATTATAATAATCAAAAATATTATTAAAAAATACAGTTATTACAAAAACATATATAGGCCTACATGTATATTAATACTGTAAATTTCAGTTATGTCTAAGACAATTCTCAGTTTGATGATATGTTCAAGTTTGTTTTTACTACACATAAGAATCCTTTAAAGATAGCAACTTCAATAATATTAATAATCTTTATTGACTTCGAGTATACATTGAGTAGAATAGGAAATCCATAAAGTGTGAATGCTTGCCCAGAAAAAATTTTGAAAATATCAAAATACACTTCAAATCTATTAGTTCTATGTGTTTGCTGCTCAAATAAAAAAGGATCCATTAATTTAGCTGAACTGACAGTTATGAATAAATATCTACTGTTTTTTGATGTTATTCGGAGCATTGAAATTAAAACAGATATTTTGTTAATACTCACGAATTGAATTCTCTTTTAATGTCGTGCCTGTCAAGACGGTCTTCAATTCTGAAATTGTTTACAACTCCAGAAAGTACAGTGAAAAACTATGGGGTTTTCAAATCTTATAGTTTGTTCACTATACTTTCCATGAAACTCCATAGGTTGTTAACTATATTTTGAGGATCTCAGCAGAATTCTATAGATATGAAAATTAATTTACGTAAGCAGATTGTATTCTCAATAATAACTGTGAATGAAATAAACCATTCATATTAAAAATGGATAAAGATAACGGCCACTTTCTTAACTGTAACTTTTAGCACAAATTGTATCCCAATTCATAAAAATTATGTTATATTGGTCAATAACGAATAAAATGAATATAATATTTCACACAAAGTTTGTGTCTTTGATTTATTACGCACGTACTGCGTCATAATACAAAATGAGATATCTAAGGGAATCGGAGTCAAACAGTACAGAAAACGCTGACTGAATTTATCATATAATAAGTACAGTTTTATAGGAAAAAATCGTATCAAATAAAATTTCTATATTCTTCAGAAATTTCAGATACAATACTTATATAATTTTGCGTTTTTCATTTTTGATAATGATTTTTTATTCTGATTAAAACACAATTTTTATATTCGTTTTATCAAAAAATTAATTAATATATATGTTTAGACATAACTTATCTCGACACGAATGAATATACAGAGTGATTCAAAAATGTTGTGCCAAAATTTACAGTTATAATGTAGAAGATAAAATTCCAAATAAAAAAGTCTAGTCGCGTTTTTTGATATTTGAGGTTCCGTTGAAAAGATATAACCCATTAAAGCTAGTCAATCACCATCGAATAACAAAGTGTCATGACGCGTCGCATTGCGTCGCTCTCATATTTACTACCGGATAATAAGAAGGTGAGCGACGCGTCTTGGCAACGCGACGGGCTGGGTCCGGACCCCATGATCAATAATTTGAAGGAGTGGCAGCCGAGACTCGAATCCGGGGTTCTCCAGAATGGAAAGTCGAAGAATTTCCATGCGGACAATCCGCCAGGGACGACCCATATTTCAACCTACGGTTGACTCCATCATGGGTGTTAGCCAGCTTGTTATGTGCTCTACAAGTGGTCACGGCCAGATAAAGTATGTCTCTTGTGCGCCATGGCGGCTTAATTAGACTAATTAAACTAACCATATTCAAAAGATGGCCAGATGGCTGTATGACTGCCATTTGACTGCGTTTGCGTGCCTCGCAGGAGTACAGGGGACACGGGTATGCATCCCGGCTCTGGTATCTGAAAAGTCTTTTCGGGATACTGGGCCCGGTTCGGCGATTCCCGTCCTTCACCATCCGACTCCCCCTTCAAAGGTGAGGGTGCAGCCAGTGATTGGAACTGGCCCATCCCTTAATAATCTTCCTGATTGGAAAGGGGTGTAAAAAATTCCAAAAATTATATCCAAATATTGAAATACATATGTGGATATGTATCTAGATATACATAAAGATACCTGGAATCATTTCTATATAAGGGTGATTCAAAACGGTTGTGCCAAATTTATAGACTAATAATGATATCGGATTCAAATGCAGAAATTTTTTATTCATAAATAAGAAACCTATCTTAAAGGTAAGTGATAAATTCCATTTAAAATTTTTGAATTTTTTGATAATGATATTAAAATTACTCTATTTTAATTAGCCTTTGATGCCGCAAAACAGATAATTACTTTTTTCGTAATGAGAATTTCTAAAAATATCGAAACATCGTAGTCTTCATTTGCATTGAAACAACATCAGATCTAATCGACGGTGTTGGAAGATACTCTGATATATCAGAATATAAGGATTTTATTTTTCACATAATGCATAATAATATTGCATTAAAATATATTTATTTTCATGTTTTATGTTTGACAATTCGAAATGCATCTGAAGTGAAAACATGTTTCTAACAAAAATGTAAATCTCGATTTTAACCTAATTATCCTAACCTTGAAAAATAAAATTATTACAAAAACAAAAATATATATACATGTATGTGAATATTGTAAATTTCAGTTATGTTTAGACAGTTTCAGTGTGATGATGCGTTCAGGTTTCTATTAAATTTTTATTACAAATAAGAATCTCACTATCGCAAATTCAATAATATTAATAATCTTAGTAATTACAGTATTGTTATTCACATAGTGTATATATTGAATATCCCATCAGAAACATCTCATATATAAAAACGTAAGCCAAGTACAGTATTGTCGAAACAGGATATTTGTGAAAATTCAGATGCGGTTATTTTGGTTGATGTTATCATATTATTTTCTTAAATCGTCAAACAAGTAGCTTATCTAAATTTGTTGCAATTTAGATGTAACTACTTGTTTGATGATTTAAGAAAATAATATGATAACATCAACCAAAATAATTGCATCTGAATTTTCACAAATATCCTGTTTCGACAATACTGTACTTGGCTTACGTTTTTACATATGAGATGTTTTTGATGGATATCATTTATCTTTTAGATCGAAATCGGTTGAATGATATGACCGTAGAAGAATTTGTGATGAAAAGACCTCTACTTTATTCTTTTTAGCCCTATTGGGATGTATTTTTCACAATTGCTTAATTAACATAAGTAACATTTACGATTTTTTTCAAAATTGTGTAAACAACAAGATATAATACAGACATTTCTACAGAAGAGGATCATCATCTTCTAAACTTTTTAAATTTAGCCCAACTGGGACAAAATTTCCAGAAGATTTTAATTAAGCTAGGTTATGCCTATATTCCAAATTTGCTGAGAAGTGGTTAAACAATGTAATTTAGAAAAAAATCTATATATTATATGGGAAACAGCATGTTTTTAATTAAGCTAGGTTATGCCTATAATCCAAATTTGCTAGAAGTGGTTAAACAATGTAATTTAGAAAAAAATCTATATATTATATGGGAAACAGCATTTTGGCATCTTTCATAAATTAATTTATTAACAGGGCTTTACGTACAGTAATCAGTTTACAGTCGCTGCTCGAAATTCCTGCCATCGACAAACTCAAAGATAATACATCGTCGATGCATCGATTGCCATAAACTGTCAAAAATCACTTGTGTCCCTCGTACGATGCCTGTATATTGAAGGTGATGTTCAATGAAATCCTTTTTCGATTCTATAATGGTCTCATGCACTAGATTTTTCAGATAACCCTAAAGGAAGCGATACTCGGACATCAAATCTAGTGATATAGGTAGACAGGCTATGGTTTCTCCTCTTTTAATTTAGTGATGACCGAACTGCATTTGCCGCATTAAAGCTGTGATTAAGGTGTGGTTTACCATCCTGGCAGATGCGGGTTCCACGCCTTTAGTTTTGCATATAGTTTTGAAAATATTTATCATGTATTTTCAAGGGTGGAACCCTAGACTCGAACCCAGGTCCTCCTGAGTGGAAAGCCGAAGCATTTCCACGCGGCCATTCTGGCCGATAATTCTGCTAGGTTAATTTGGTTAAGTCACTATATCGCACGAGGGATATACTTTATTTGTTTGTGGCCACTTATATAGCTCATCACAAGTTGGCCAACATCCATGATGTGATCTACGGGAAGGTTGAAGGAGAGGCTGAAACGGGTCGGATCTAGATCCCTCCTGCAAAACTAAAGGCGAGAAACCCGCATCCGCCAGGATGGTAAACCACAGCTTAATCACAGCTCTAATGAGGCAAATGCAGTTCGGTCATCACTAAATTAAGAGGAGAAACCATAGCCTGTCTACCTATATCACTAGATTTGATGTCCGAGTATGGAGATGAAAAATTAAAAGTTAATTATTATTGTTAAGCTATTATACAATATTCATAATCTTATTTAAATCCTGCTGCTCTGGTTTATTCTTTCAAAGAGAATGAAAAAGATTTTCATACTTCATACTTTCTTTTTTTTTCTATCTTTTTCAAAGAGTGAGTGGTAGAGGATATGGTTGGAAAATGTGTAGTTTATATGATGAGTTAATCAACTACATATTGAAAAAATAAAAAACTTTATTATTCGTATATGTGCACGCTTATTTAATATACTTACTGATCATCAGAAAGGGCTGACTGTGAATTTGTACGAGTCGGGATGATACTCATCGTAGAAACATGAAAAACAATATGTCTTGAAGCATCGTGCGCATCGTATAAAAGCTATGTTTTTACATGCCTTGAAGCATCGTGCGCATCATATAAAAGCTTTGCAAGGTTAATTGTTTTATTGTCTTTTCCCTTCCGCAGTGGAAATCAAATTACTGCTTATTAATTGAGATTATTCTTCATTTAGAAATATTAAAATTAAAGAATAAGGCTTAATAATTAAGCCAATATAACTTCTAATTTTTTTAATTTAATGATTTGAAGAAGGTGAAGGCATTAATTTTAGATGTACAGTCTCCCATTGATTATTTTTAACTCTTTAAATGCCTTAAATCGTAAAAAATAACTATATAGGTTTACGTAAAAAGCAAATCCATGCTAGAAGTCCAGCTGCCGAAAAATCTGGTTCTAACCGGTTACACATCACGTGGTAATATCAGCTGTGTTGTTAAGTAGGCACCGTTGGTCCAATGGGAGATTTGGGTGTGTCGGTACGGAGCCAATCGGAAAGCGCGTAGCGAACACGCCTACTGGCGGGAAAAATGTACAAAAATACAGTAGCTAGGAGTTGTGCACAAATTCAAATTAAAAGGAATCTGTCGAACGTCCGTCTGTAGCAATCGCGCAAAAATAAAAAATGCTAGGCGATAATTCTATACTTATTCTCGATCCGTCCGAATGTTACCGACCGGAACAGAAGAAGATGGACGATTTTAGATACTTCGGTATCGACGAGGTAAAATTTTAAAATAAACCCATTTTATTGAGATTTAATCGATCTTTCTCTTATTAAAATTTTTATTTTCCTTCTATAGAATGATTATATTCAGAAAAGAGTCAAAGAAACTTATAAAAAGATGCACAACAACCAAACAGTGGAATTCGTGAGAGATAGGGTATGCTTAAAGTATTTTATTATGCTCAAATTTCTATACTGTATTTTATTATGCTTAAATTCCTATATAAGTTAATGCTTTTAAAAAAATTCATAATGTTCATGTATGACTTATTATAGAATATAGTAGTTATAAATAAGCTAAATTTTGCATAAATTATTTTATTTTAAAATTAAAAATTGTAGATCTAATTATGTTGAAGCATTTAACTTTGATTATCTCTTGTTTATATTCAATAATGTGATATTTTTTTAATCCTTGATTTCTATTTATTTTTATAAATAAAAGAAAAATTTATAAATTTCTTTTAAGTTGGTAGTGGCGGTTTGGTATTTTTTAAGTTATGAAAAACAATGCTTAATCGTGTAAACGGTAGAGATTTATTAGAATTCTTTAACTCATTGCATATGGGTTGCAAGGCTTTATGATAAGGAAATGGATGCAAAAAGGTTGGTAAAGGATGTTGTGAGCCCCTGGGAGATTCATTATCTATACGCATATTGTTAATAATAGACCTATTAATATTGGAAACAAATGATTCATCATAACCATGTAATAGAGCTTGGTTAACTATAATAGAATACTCAGCTTGCTTACTAGCATCATCCGAACAATGTGTGTGTAGTCAGGATAAAAGAGAACGGATAGCTGCAACTTTACAGCTAAACGGGTTGTTAGACCATCTAGGGATGAAAACAGGAGTATACGTAGGTTTTCTAAAAACCGATGTGTGGAACCTCTTATTGGAAATGATAATATTAACATCTAAGAAATGTACATTATTAGCAGAGTGCTGCTCTAAACTAATGCGCAACCCAAGAGGCTTATTATTGAACAAATCCAGAATAGAACTAATATTAGTTGAACCATTACAAATAAAAAATAAATCATCAAGTACCTACTAAAGAATTTAACATTATTATGTAAAGTTGAGGAGACCTGTTGTTCACAATTCTGACCACTAGTTCCGCTGTAACTCCAGCCATAGGGCCTCCGATAGGGACTTCTCTAGTCTGTTTATAATAGCGATCCCCATAAAAGAAAAAGGAGTTATATAACAATTTATTATAAACAGACTAGAGGAGTCCCTATTGGAGGCCCTATAGTTGGAGTTATAGCAGAACTAGTGGTCAGGAATTGTGAACAACAGGTCTCCTCAACTTTACATAATAATGTTAAATTCTTTAGTAGGTATGTTGATGATTTACTTTTATTTATAATGGTTCAACTAATATTAGTTCTATTCTGGATTTGTTTCAACAATAAGCCTCTTGGGTTGTGCATTAGTTTAGAGCAGCACTCTTTCCTGCTTAAAAAAGTTCCCTTTATGGCATTTCACTTTTAAAAAAGATCTAAATTTATATTTTTTTCAATAATTGAAAGAAATCCAAAGAAAATTTTCACTTTTATGAAAAAAAGAAGTTGGCTAGATGACTATGTGATGATACAGTAAGCTTACTATCCTGGAGTACTAGCTTCAATTCTGGGTCATTAAACCTCATCCTTCAACCTTTTGGTTGACTCATCAAAGATATTGACCAACCTTTGATGGTCTCTAAAAGTTGTTGCTATCAGATACAATATATATCATGTGAAATATGATGGTTTAACTGGAAACATAATACCACTCTAAGTGAAATTACAGTATACATACATTATTTCTGCTTTATTTAGATTGTGTATTTATTATATCATAACTGATTTTACTAAATGTTAGTTTTATTTTATATTTTATATATTATTTGATAGGTTTATTTTTTTGACTCCAGGAATGTTCAAAATTTTCCCTAAATAAATTAATAGTAATTTCTTCTTCACTCTATGCCTGTTAGATTTATGAAAGATTTCTTAGGAATGCTCAACTTCCTTAAAGTGAGGGAAACCTATATTAGATCATTCAGTCAGAGACTCAAATCCATGGAATTGCATTGACCAATTACAGACTATTGATAACATCACTGTCTTAAGTACAAATAATCATAAATTGAGGACTGCTTATATTGTAATTAAATCTTATATAATAAGATATAATTTAATAAATATTATAATTCATTTGAAATTTATTTAAAACTCCTATCCATTAAGTAATGATTCATGCAAAATGAAAATCAAAATTTTTTGTTTTAAAGCCTAACTGTTTTTTCCTTTTTTAAGGATCAAATTAATGGTCCTCCAAGTTAGAATGCTAAATTAATGGCAGAAGAAAATGAATATGGAATTAAATACTTTGTGCTTTCTAATAAGTTTTCAATCATCATGAAAATACTTTCAAAAATGCATTTAGCATTGCAATATCAAATGAAGTTTTTATTTTTTATGTAAATAATAATATTATAAAATATCAGAATTCTACATTATAAATATTAAGTTTACCATATTTGAATAACTTTTCTGAAACTATAACCTGACTTTGGTGAGGCATTTAAAGTAATACTAAGCAAATACTACAATTCAAGTTCATATTTCAAGTTTTCATACTTGTTCCAATCTGTCTGAAGCAGTTTCTAACTCCTTCTCCATAGTTGCAAGTTCTTCATTTAGATGCTCCACAGAAGTTGATGCATCTTCCAACTTTAAGATGCCATGTTGCATCCTCTCTTTAGATTCTCCAATTTCTTTTTGTTTTTCTTTATATATTCTTTTATAACTTATAATGAAAGTTAGATATGATTTTGGTGTTACATGTATTGTACGGCGATATCTGTAGAACAAAATAAAACAATTAAAATAAAAAATTATATTATAACAATAATTTTGCAGATAGCATTAAAATTATTAACTATTATAGGCCAAATGGCTGTTTCATTTTTAATGCAATATTTTCATATCTTTTTTTTTATTATTTTGTCTCTTTATTTAAAAAAGAAAATTTTAATATTAAAAATTATATAAAGTGAAAATTTCTCTAAAAATATATTTTTTAAAAGCACGAGAAAGTTTGAGAACTTTTATCAAAACAAATATTTCTTGATTAAAGCATGCAACATATAAGATAAAAATTGCTGTGATAAAATTTGATGTAATAATTCTGAATGACTGATTCATGTTTTTTTCTAAATAGCTTTGAAAGATATATATTATATTTTCAAAATATAATATGCAAAATATCATTATAATTACATATATAGCATTTTCATACAATTAATTTTAATATATTCCTATAAATCAATCTATAAATAAGTTACATATTGAATTCTGTATCAAAAATTCTTGTCTCAAAACATTTTTATAATTGATCAAATGAATTTTCTTGATAAAACTTTTATCTGTAATTTTTTCATGCATCATTAAAGATGTTTATTCTAAAAATAAATTTCATTTAGTTTCTCATGATTATTATATTTTCTTTTTTCTTTTTTATTATTTCAAAGTAATAATTTTCAATTATAATTATGTATTTGCACAGTAGAGAATTTATTATTATTAACAGTGATATTTTCTTTGCATGGAATTTTGATTATTTGGAATTTATAACATAATAAAAAATTAGTTTAATGAAATATTAAAAGAAAATTAAAAATTAAAACTAATATGATAATTATATGAAAAACAACTTATAATAAATTTGCTGCAAGTAAATAATTTATTTTTTAAACTAAAGAACTTAAATTAGAATATAGTAGGTCCTCATCACTTCAATGTCCCTTCATTCTTACATCCAGAATAAAAACTAAATTAATTAAAAATTAAAACTTTTAAAGTAGCTGATTTGAATAAAGTTCCCCTGTAAAATAGGCAGAAAATGAATTGGAAACTTATAATAGTAGGAATTGAAACTGGATCTACTAATTGAAATCTAAAATCTTATTTTTAACAAGGTTTGATAAAATCAAATTCCATTTGGTGAACAATATTCTGCCAAAAATTACCTTTGAAAATACTGTTGACAATCCAAAGTGACAGAATGATGAATACTTCCCATGACAGTAGCCAATGAGGAACAAAGTTTTTTTGTGTCCAACATACACAAGTAGTTATGAGCTACGGCTACCAGAGCTGTTTGTGGCCAAGGTTGAAACCAATTGATGACACAGCCAGAAACAATTCCAGGAAATTTCAAAGCATGCTTGCGTAACTTTTCTCCTACCTAGAAAATATCCAAAACTCACAAATATTCTAAAAATTGATAATTTTGATCAATTAAAGAAACTTACTGGAGAAAAACAAAGAATTAGATGCAAATTTTTTCTGCATCTAGATAAGAAATAATCAAAAACTGCTTCTGAAGTATCAGGATTCTGTGAGTGGCCTCGTTTCAATAAAGGAGATAACTCCTGGATGATTTCCAATTTTTCTTCACGGTTAAAAAGATTAGATATCTAGAAACAAGTTGGATCCCAACTATATTAGAAATACTCTATGTTAAATATAGACAAGAATGTTATTCTAATTACAATTGTTGATGGTTGCAATGCTTTCTTGGAATTAATTATAATCTATCATTTAATATGTATATTATATTCCTTAACTTATATACTATTACAGATCAGCAATATTATATTTAATATATCCTATTACTAAAAATATTCCATAAACTCTTTTATGATTCCCATATTAATTAATGATTATAATTCCACAATTGAGTTGCCAAAATTAATGCAGTAAGCTTTCATATTGCAGTATTCTGTAAGGATAACATGAAATTATCTGAACAATATAAAAAAGGAAACATATTTCAATTTATATTGAATAACTAAAGAAATAATGATCAGATTTTGCATAACTGTAAAAGGATGATGGAAAATATTAAAAAAAGAAAAGATACCAAAAAATATGGTACTAATACTGTATTTTATTAAAAAATTTAGTGTTGAAGAAATAAGTATAGATGGTCACAACAGTGATTGGTTCTAACCTTAACTTTGTAAGTTGAATTTGATCAGAATAAGAAATGCCCAAAATTTATGGATTTATCACTACTAATCAAACCATATCTTAATAAACATAAAGAACACAAAACCTGAAGAACCAGAAAAAAGAATGCTTTCCTTTATCAGACCATTGGGACTCAAGCCCATTTTATTGCATTGACCAATCAAGAATTTATTGATTATAGCATTGTGGTAAGTATGAATAGTCATAATTCGAAGACTATCTGTAAATGTAAAATTATTCAATATGTTAGAGGCAATGTAATAATTTTAGCCATCACTGTAACTGCAGAAAATTTATGATCTTAAAATTATTAGTTTCTGAAAACAGAAAACGTAATAATTTCAAGCCATACATTTTTAAATTCTAAGTCTTTCTTTTGTAAGTATGATATACCATAACTTTATATTTAAAAATACATGATGTGATAATACAATGCAAAATGTAAATATAAATAATTCAAATAGTTTTCTGCTATGATTTGAAAATTATAATACCTTTTTAATAAAATATAATAAAATTTTATTTTTTTCTTTAATTTTATTATTGAACTATATATACTTATTATATAATATATATACTGTATATACCGGTATATATTAAGATGTACTACATATATTAATCTGTTATTTACAAGATTTGCATCAGTATATATTCAAAATTTTATCATCATCATCATTTGACAAGATAAATTTATCAAATATGAGTCCTATTCATATTTTCTTTTATTTTTGTTGCCATTATGAAGTTGCTGTTAGAATTCATTGAATCATATGATGTCAATAAGTTCTGATGAAAACATCAAATAAAATTCAAATGGAATCTATATTAGGAAAGGACCATATTTTATATTTATTTACATAATTGGAATATTTGATTTACAACATTTTCAAATTATTATCAGTCACCTGTAACAATAGTTTTCATAACAAATTACAGTAGTTAAATCAATCTAAAAATATAAATCTTTTCATAAATCATTCCAAACAATACAAATATTATTCTGGGAAGACTTCAATTATTCCATAAATAAAACACATTTCAGTTAATCTATATATCTTATAAATATTCTTATTTTGTGCACTGTTTTAAAATTATATCCACAGTTGATAATGGAGAATATTGTATTTTCCATTATTTAAAATCTTTATTGTGAATCAAGCTAATTCATTCTTTTTTATCTGTTCTATTAATTATAACAAACTTAATAAACATTATCAAAAAACATTATTGGCAGCACAACATTTATATATAACTACACAAATAATTTTCAGTATTAAAGCTTAGTTGATTTAATATCATTATTTATTGCATCCTTATTTTATTCTATTAAACACAATGAGTACTTACAAGCCAATTTAATATAACATACTAATTAAAAATATAAATAGTCCAACTTACAACTGATTGACTTATGACTTGTGCTTACAACAGCAATGTCATTGATAAATTCTGTAATTGGTCAATACAATTGACAAAGATTTTGAGTCCCTGACCAATGGTTTGATTTACAAAGCGCATCCTTTTGTATGTAGTACTGTACTTTTGTGTTTATTAAGTTTATTATAATAAAGTGGAATGTAATAAAAAATATTGATAGAGGGCAATCCATAAATTTTAGACAATTCTGATTTATGATAGCAAGATTTGAACCAAATTCTATTGTAAATAAAGGACAATTACTGTATTAAAAAAATTGAAAATCTTACACTTACCATACCAGATGTGAGAATATTATTCAAATATTCTAGGAAAGTTTCTTCTTTCAAATCTTGTTCAGAAAATATAAATGTAGTTTCTTTGTCTTGAACTCCAGTCAATTTATATAAATTTTTCATATCATCCAAAAAGTTACAGGTACTGTAGCTTCTTCTCAGAAAAAATAAAATAATTTGATACTTTTTATCTTAATCTACAAACTATTATACTTTTCCAATTATTGTGAAAATAACTGAACCTGCTCAAAATAATTTGGAAGATCTGATAATTAGCAATAAATGATGATAATTTTGTCAACGACTGTTTTCCTGATCCACCTACACCAACTAGCAACCCATTTCCACCTGGTACTTGAAGTATCCTTGAAATCTGTTCATAAGAAATATGTTAAATTTCTGTATATAACTATATATAGGTAATTAAGATATAAAAAAAAATTATTATAAAAATGAACTTCACACTACATTACAGTAGTTATTGATCTACAAAATTAACTACATAAAAATATATCTTAAAAACTATTAAGAAAGTAGATATTGGCTGCAATTTAGAAGCAGCTAGTTATTGATATTATTGTTTTTATTTCTGAGAATTTAATTGAAATTTCAAAAACCGAAAATACAAAATAATAAAATGTACTAATAATAAAACCTTGATGACAAAATAGTTGTTTCTCTGATAAAAATGAAATTTTTGTTCAAAGTTACTATAGAATTTAGAAATAAAAGTTATACCTATATCAAAATCTAAAATTTTAGTTTATACCTGAATAAGATATGATGATTATACTTTCATATCATTGCAAAAATCCAGAATATGATGCTTATGGCCAACATTATCTGCTAATAAATAAATACTTAAAGAATGTTCAATTCTTTAAATATTTATTTATTAGCAGATAATGTTGGCTATAAGCATGTCCTATATTTAAACTAAACCTATTTCTCCTATTTTATTTTAATTTTAATTATTATATTTTATTAAAAAGTAAAATTATCTTTCTTCTCCTTCAGGTTTCATTATTAGAAAATTTAAGTTACAAGACATGATTACTGACTTCTAACTAAACTCACTTAACAAATATCATCATCTATTCTGCATATTATTATTATTGATCCAAACTGAGATCTCATAAATTAAGTCAAAGATTATTCTCTTTTTGATGAGTCATTCATGAAAAATTATTATAATATATTGTATAGAGGATGACATGAAATAATAAGATACCTGGAATACTTAAAGAAAATATTAATTTATCAGGCACTTTTCAAATAAATTGAAAATCTGTATACCAATCTTTCATAAGAAGAAACATGGTAGGCATTCCTATATATATCATCAATTAATATTAAATGGAAATGTAGCAATCTCCAATATGATTAATAATTTGTCCATTTTTTATTAGTTATGATCATTTAGCAAATATTATTAATTATTTTGCATTAATTTTTGTAAATGCATTTCACTGATTTATGATTTTTGCACTGAATTATTATTTTATTGTATTATTATTTTTTCAGTGATTTTTGATATCAGATTTGTGTTTTTGGAAATTGTTGTGTGTTGGTGGTTTCCCACTCCCATCAACTGTAGTAAAATTTGTTTCATATCTTGGTTCTGATTTTTTACCATTTAAATTTTTTTAAATATGTTTATAGGAGAATAAAACAGCACTATAAGCAAGGTATTCACAGATTTATTAAATCAGGAAAAACGTTTTTGGACCTGATTAGAGTCCATCATCAATTCTACAATACTTAAGAAGGCATTCCACAATTCTCATAACAGTATCGAACGGGTTCGATACTGGTATGAGAATTGTGGAATGCCTTCTTAAGTATTGTAGAACTGATGATGGACTCTAATCAGGTCCGAAAACGTTTTTCCTGATTAATAAATCTGTGAACACCTTGCTTATAGTGCTGTTTTATTCTCCTATATTTTTTTCATAAACATTATTATTGAAAATCAAAAATTTATTCATTATTAAGTAGAATTGTGATTAAAATGTGTTGTATTGCATAATTTTGTAAGAATTTTTCAGAATATGAAATCAAAATGCATATGATAATTGGTTTCATAAAAATGCATTTTATAACTTTAAAATTTAATTAAAAAACACTTTTCTTTAATGTAAAATCTATTTATCAGTGTTAGTATATTTTAAATTTATAAAACAGATGCTCCTGTCTAATTTTTGACAAGTTTGATAATCAGTAGAAATATCTCTGTCAGAGTAGATTGCTTTCATATGAAGTGTGCTACATTGAATGAGATATCAAGCCAGACTTAGAACAGAAAAAAATTATTAATGAAAGAACTATTAGATAAAAATTAATTAATGCCACAATATAAAAGTTTGTAATTTCAGAGAATATCTTACCTGTATTTCTAATGAAAATATTAATTAAAAGATTAGATTAATAAAACTTTTGAAAATGAACACAATTCAATCAATATAATAATAGATTTATAAATTTTTATTTTTTGGTTAAATAATAAATGTTCAATCAAAAATAATTTTTGAATTTGCAAAGATGTAAAGGGAAAAAGAAAATTGTATTAGGAAAGATAAAGCAAGTGATAAATGCATAGGATTATATTTATAAATAATTATTTGGAAGAAAGTTTCATGTTTAAAAGATTTAATAAAATTTTATGTGAATTTATTTATATAATTTATTTATATGAAAATTATTAATATTTATTTAGTTGCTAAATTGATATCATTATCATTATTATTTTTTTAGAATATCATTATTCCATTATTAAGTAGTGCAGTGGCTCAGTTTAAAAAGTACAGATGTCCCCGTATGAAACGGCAACTAAGTATGTATGTGATTACACTTAAAAATCAATGCATCATCATTTATAATTCTTAATGATTTTTTAGTGGTTCAAATGGGAGAAGAATATTTTTCTTGTAAGGATTATTCCAAAGCATTAACGTAAGTATATTTTAAATGAAAATCACTTAATTAATAATTGCAATTTTAATTATTCTTGTGAATATTAATAAAAGTTTTAAATTCTATTAATTTAATAAAACATCTTTAATAAAACGTTAGAGAAGCAGATAGTATATATATAGTCCTTAACTTATGATGGAGCTTGGTTTCAAATTCCACTGTCATCAATCATAAATACTCAAAATTTATGGATTTTTCACTACTAATGTTTACTAATACATTATCTTAATAAACATAAAGAACACAAAATTATAAGAATCAGATACAAAACAGGACACTTTCCATATATCGGATCATTGAATCAACAACTCATACTTGTGGAACTGTTTGACCAATCACAAAATTAACTGATTATATTGCCATCATAAGTATGAGTTGTCATAAATCAAGGATTATCTGTAAATTTATTTTTATTAAAAATAATTTTAACTTTAAATGTCTAAATAAAATATTACAAAAATATTGTATTATCTTAATAAAAGTTCAACAAGACTGCACAAAACAAAAACAAAAAAGTAACATGCAAAGCCCTTTAGCAGTCAAAAACTTTAATCAGGAATGTTTTCAATGCATCTGGCACCTTCATCAGCTGCTACTACAGAATTCATCCTGCTACACAAGAACAGGAGTTTTTGACTGCTAAAGGGCTTTGCGTGTTAATTTTTTGTATTATCTTGACAATAATGCACAATCTTAAGCTTGTAATACACTTCTTAATTCTTAATGTAAATCAAAGGGCTGCATAAGTTTTTCAATAATTGTTAAATGTTAAAACATGATAATATACTTTTTCATATTTTAGATACTTTCTAATATACTTAGATCTAACTTATGTAAATTTCACTTTATTATCATTTAATATTGGGTTGTTCGGAAAGTAATTTCGTTTTTTTTTCCGACAGATGGCGTTAGTTGTATTTTTCCCACCAATTTTATTCTAAGCCATATTTGCTATGGTTGATTTTGGTATACCAATTATATCAGCGAGTCTACAATGGCTTGTATTAAATGGCTGACTTTTAATTTTATTCAGCTTTTAATGCTTTATTAAAATAGGTTCTTAATTATTAGCTTTTCAGCAATCTCCTCTGACTTCAACCTTCAACACTAGACCGCTGATATTCATGCCTTGCCTACTACTATAGAAAACCATTGATCTAATGCTTCTTCAACTTCTTGATCCTTTTCATCATGCAAAATCTAAAATTTGGATGTTCCTGGAATTTCTTTCTGTAATGTCCATTCCTCACGCAGTTGATTTTCTTGTTGTAGGAGACGTGCTATGGTTGATTTTGGTATACCAATTATATCAGCGAGTCTACAATGGCTTGTATTAAATGGCTGACTTTTAATTTTATTCAGCTAAGTAATTTTACTTGAAAGTGTAAAATCATTTCTTGCCAACTTGGCAAAGAGATCAAACTTATATTTATTAACATAAATGTACAAACGTTTTCAGTGTTTTTACACCCTCTTCAGGTACATTCTATCTATTAACCAATTTGAATCAAGATATTCATATAATATTGGCATAGCAACCAATGTTCTTAGAACACACTTGTTTAAATACAAAATACTACTAGTATTTACATTCAATTAAAAATAAAAATAAAAACAAAACTACAATATTATAACTTAAAAGACAAATTACATAAGATTAAATATTCTCATAAAATAAATTAAATAAATAAAGTAAAATAACATATTTTTATGGAAAAAAATTTTAAAGTGGTATTTTCTTCAACTTATCTCTTATTTCTATAATGCTTCTCTTTGTTCAGAGCGTATTTCCATGGTGGGGAGTTCCCAGGCCACTCTATCATTGATTAGGTTTTCTGTTCTCTTCCTTTTTATTATTTCTATAGATCCTGTTATTATCGGCTGCATCTGCTGTTGTACTGGCTTAACCAGCTTCGCATCTTCCCATTTTATATTTACGTTTTTACTATAGACTTCTATAGCTAAAGATGGGGTGAGTTTAGACTGTGCAATATCTTTTTTATGCTCCTCCATATGCCTGGCTAGTGTTCTTGTAGTAACATCTATGTATGCAGACTCCTCATTCGTTTGCATGTCTTTAATAGGAATCTTATATACACCTCTTTGTTCTATTTGTTTGAGTGGGTCCTTCTCATTCCGCAGTATGTTAAATAATGTTGCTCTTTTTGGTGCTAGACGTGCCCTTTTTCTTTTTGCTAATTTCTTCATTAGTCTTAGGTTTTTAAGGTGGTATGGCACTGTATGAAGTTATGCTCCTTTTCTCTGGGTCCTACTGCACCTTCTTCATCTTCATACATTTTCTTTTTCACTTGTCTCAAAATTCGTGTTAGAAACAGTGTACCCGCTATCGGGCTTAGCACGATAGCGGGTACACTGGCCGAGATTATTCTAAGAATGGTGGAGGAGCAAAAGCTTTGTTAATTTCAACCTTTTATGAAGATGTACGTGAGATACATAGATGATGTACTGGTAATCTGGAAAAACGATAAGAAAGTGGATGAATTGACTAACGAGTTCACTCTAGTACAGTATGGTCTTAAGCTAAAGAGAGACCAGGTAAATAGTACGAGAATACACTACCTGGATCTGCAGTTACACTTAAAAGAGGGAAGAATCAAGACAGAGAATACACTACCTGGTTACGAGAATACACCACCTACCTGGTTACGAGAATACACTACCTGGATCTGCAGTTACACTTAAAAGAGGGAAGAATCAAGACAGACATTTATAGGAAACCAACATATAGACCGATACTGATCCAAACTGGTCGAATGACCCAGTTAATTACAAGAAAGCAGTCTTTCGGAGTTTGTATAAACGGGCTTTAACTTATTGCAGTACTAAAGAAGGTTTGAACAAAGAATTAAAATATATACTAGAAATTGGAAAGCAACATGGTTATAAAAAAAATGTTTCTAACACGAATTTTGAGATAAGTGAAAAAGAAAATGTATGAAAGTGAAGGTGCAGTTAATCTTATGTAATTTGTTTTTTAAATTATAATATTGTAATTTTGTTTTTATTTTTATTTTATTTTTAATTGAATGTAAATACAAACAGTATTTTGTATTTAAACAAGTGTGTTCTAAGAACGTTGGTTGCTATGCCAATATTATATGAATCTCTTGATTCAAATTGGTTAATAGATAGAATGTACTTGAAGAGGATGTAAAAACACTGAAAACGTGTGTACATTTATGTTAATAAATATAAGTTTGATCTTTACTGCAAAAAGTGCTAGTTATATTAAGAAATAAGTATATAGAGTTTAAACAGTTAAAAATTTGAAAATATTTTGTACTTGGCAAAGATTTAAAAATTTTAAATAAAATCGACACTGTAAATGAATCTTGGTAAAGATTTAAAAATTTTAAATAAAATTGACACTGTAAATGAATATCTCTAGGTACATATAGTAACGGTAGACTGTTAAGCAAATGCATAATTGCCAGATGCACGACGATAAATAACTGATTCGCATTATGCTAGTGTTGCCAAATATTAGTGTACATAGTGTTGACATACTTTCGAAAAATCCCTAAAATATGTCAAAAATTGCTAATTATCCTTTATCTATTATTGTCCCAATTAAGCGAAAAGTTATCCCAATTAAGCATTTAAATTATGAATTAATTTATTAGTTTGGTTTCTGTTTGTTGAGATTTGGCCCAAAAAAAGTGGCTGCCCCAATTAACCAGTGGCCCAATTAAGTGGAATCAACTGTATATGTGTGCATGAGTGCATGTGAGTGAAGATATTTCATATACTTGAACTGATAATACTGATCATTTTCATTTGGCATAGTCTTTTAGTGTGACCTCTAATAATCTTTAACTTTGGTCCAAATCAGGTAATAAATAAGAGTGGTATTATGGTGATGAATGGATAACAGATGGAAAAACCTAATTCATGTACTAGTTTATTCATTTAGGAATGGAAAGGGGGGAAAATGTTTGTTTCTATAAAAAATAATTAAATATACATCAAATAATTTCATTAAAATTAAGTTCTCATTCATCTTGTTCTTTATAAAAATAAAATATGAAGCACTGACACAAATAAAAATATATTTAAATGGAAACATTTTTGCCCTTGCAATAATCAATCTTCAGCTGATGTATAATGTACAAATATACATTATAACATTAATAAATATACAAATATACATTATTGTTCATTATACAAATTTGTATAATGAACAATAATGTACAAATATACTAGATTGTGAAAATAACCTTTAGCACTAATAAGCAGATGTATTATGCTAAAACATTTAATAATTCTTTAATCAGAGGAGTGCTTTTGGCTTATGTGCCATCTTCAACTCTTCTAAAAAATGTTAGAATGTTTTATAACAAAGAATACTAATTTAGAATTCTTTGTTCTAAAAAGAGAGTACTAATTAGATTCTAAATTAGTATTCTTTGTTCAAAAAACATTAGAATGTTGTGTAAGAGTTGATGATGGCGCATAAGCTGAAAACGCTCCTCTGATTAAAGAATTATTTAATGTTTTAGCGTAATTGGTCTGCTTATTAGTGCTAAAGGTTAGTTTCACAATCTAGTTAAGTACCGTTCAATGCAGTATTATTTAAGTAATATACTTAAGTAATCGTACAAATATACATTATAACAATAAAATACATATAAAAATTCAAGGTAGAGGCATTAATGCACATGTATACTTAACATATCTATAATATATATATTTTTTATATATTGGTGTGTATATATATATATTA